>JAFIDM010023216.1:2689-30213 GCA_023159025.1 Thereuonema tuberculata
CTATTCCTACGGCGTTTGGGCCTCTGAATACGATGGTGAAGTCCGTTGGTCGATCCGACCTTGCGTTCGGGAGTTGTTAAGGGCGGACAGACACGGACGGACGGACAGGAAGTAACGCAATAGCTACCGATTTTGGTCGCTATCCCAATAGTTCCCAAATAGATCACTAATAAACAAAAGGTAAAAGATTCGTAGTAAACTACAGGGCTGGGTTAATAACAGGGTCTGGATTAGTAATAAGCTAATCATTAAATCCAATGACTCCTGTTAAGTAGAAATAATGAGAATCAAACTAAGTATAGAACTGAAATATAAATAATTACGGTGTGGGAAAAAAATAAAAGAGACTGGATTGCACTGTAATATATTCAGCTGACATCTCAAAATAACTCAAGCGTGAATGAAATTATTTATTCAAAAGAATGATAAATGAACCGGTCTTCACAATAAATTAACTCTACATTTCTCTTTTTTTTTTTTTTGCATATATTACTTTCATTTTATTTCGTTGTTCCCTAATGTACAAATGTCTTAAAAACCTAAATCAAATCCAGCAAAACAATGAAATAAAAAAAAAGCATTCACCTTCGAACGTTTTATGATAATAATGCAGTGTAATTTTACGAAAAACTTA
This sequence comes from Thereuonema tuberculata, assembly GCA_023159025.1. NCBI lineage: Eukaryota > Metazoa > Arthropoda > Chilopoda > Scutigeromorpha > Scutigeridae > Thereuonema > Thereuonema tuberculata. Next base: position 3,324 of record JAFIDM010023216.1, read on the forward strand.
GTAACAGAAGAATAATAAACGCATCACAGCAGGAGACTTATCATTAAATTTATGAAAATGTTACTCTTAACTGCAGTGACACAACAGAATAATATGAAATTTTCCTCGCACATTAGATTGTCAATTAATTATGGAAACAGTGGACACATAATATTTAACCAGAAAATAATTGTTAATATTGGAATAATTGTAATTTTACGTGCACTGTTCATCGTTGAGAATATAAGAATAAAGCCGATGCACCTGATGAACTTTAGAACAATAATTTTAATACAAAATGACAACTATAGTTTCAAATGCACAAAGCGAGCCTTGAAAATGAATGAAAATGAATCACAAATGCTTTGTGCATTTGAAACTATAGTTGTGTCATTTTGTATTAAAATTATTGTTCTAGAATTAATCAGGTGCATCGGCTTTATTCTTGTTTTCTCATTGTTAATATTGGGTTGGCCAAAAAGTTCGTTCGGTTTTAAGTCCAAATAAAAGACTTATTTTTCATTATCACCAATACTTTTATTGAATAACGTCTTCAACGGTTTGTTCCACTACCTTCTGCCATCTTTCAGGCAACTTCATAATTCCATCTTCCCACAACTTTTTATCTTTGTGATCAAAAAATGTTCCAGGTGCCTTTGGTGTCTCCCAGGGAATTGGATTTTTTTTCCACTAAGAGAATTTGTAAAGACCTAAGTGAATGGAAATCCGAAAGTGCAATGTCTGGTGAATATGGTGGATGAATCATAACTTCCCAGCCAAGCTGTAACAGTTTTTGCCTGATCATCAAAGAAATATGCGGTCTTATTGTCTTCCATCTTCAATATTAAACTGGCAAAACAAAATTCACCAATTTTGATCAGTTTTTGTTTAAAATGCACGTTGATATGACAGTTGTCATAATACAATCTAACAAAATGGTGTCGAATGACTTTAAAGACCTAAGCGCTACTAGAGACAACGTACGTAAAAAACCGAACGAACTTTTAGGGCAACCCAATACTTTGTAAGCTATCTATGAATTCATAATTGTACGTTACTTTATTGATTATATATCTTGTTGCAATTTTCGTTTCGTTAACAGCGTTCTTATTATATTTGGAATGCTTCGTTTAGAGTAGACATACAACTAGTAACCCTTTATTATTGGCGTAGCTTTTCCGCAGACAAAGTTAGTTCCGCAAAATATTAAAAATGTTTTCCTTTTAGACTTTCTATGAATTTGCTTCTGTTTATTTTGTTTTGTAGATGAAGAGTCATGTCAACAAAGAGTGTCTTTTATGGAAATAGTCTTATCTCTTCGTTATGCCTGGAACTTAAGTGAGAATTGAAAAGGTACGACGATGTTATATAAGGAGGTGGCTGTCATCAAAAACAGGAGGGACCCTGCACAGCTAATTCAACAATAACATTTGCGTAACTTTTTCCAACATTTCAAAACCAAAGTGCTTGGTAGAACACTTTCCGCAAAAGACCCCCGGTTTCACGGTGACGAAATTGAGCTACTTCCGATGCTGGGAATAGCCAATGACAATATTAACAGACAACAGTGCTTTTGCAGTTTGGCGCCAAAGTTCGACTGATCTGTTATAAGCTAACGAAAGTGAAATTTTTTGAGACAATGATTTTTAATACCAGGTGTCCAAGAAATAACATGAGGTCGTTTGAAGCGTTATAAGTTGATTAATAAATATTAGGTGCATCGGTCTCAAATTTTGGATTGTGGGCTTATTGGTCTTGGGGAGTGCAATCAAGAGAAAAAAGTTTCTAGTTCACAAAGTCACCACCAGGGGGCATGTAGCGCTGCCATCTTCTGGTTTTCAATTTCGAATTCGGAATTGTGGAACCGAATGGTTCGTTACAGGAGATGTTCAACGTGGCCTCCATCCTCCATTCGATGCTTACCGTGCTCTATAACATGTCGGAGCAATTCATCATGCACACGTCCACACTCACGCCTTATGGCGTTTTTCAAGTCCTGTAGCGTGTGCACCTACCTCATTAGACACTTTCCTTGAGACAGTAACCCCAGAGCCAAAAGCCATAAGGATTGATGTCAGAGGATTGTGCGGGCCATGCATAAGGATAATGCTTGCTTATTACACTATTATTAGGGATGCACTCTGCAATCGCATTCCTAGCAATGCGTGATGGGTGAGGTGTAGCTCCATTTGCTTAACCGCCGCAGCGTCACATGCCCCCTTGTGATGACTATGTGAATTAGAAACTTTTTTCTCGTGATTGCACTTCCCATGACCCAAAGCCTGCAATCCAAAGTTTGAGATCGATGCGCCTATCAACTTAAGGCGCTTTAAAAACCTCACGTTATTTGTTGGATACCCGGAATGATTCAACGACACTTGTTTTAAAAAATGGATTTACTGGTAACTTAGTAATCAATCCAAGCTTTTTTAAACATCCAACATAAAAGGCTAATTCCACCACAGAAACGAATGAGACCAATTCGTACAGTTGAAGTTCTAATAATACTTTAAAATTCTAATTCATTTTACAATCCCTAAATTTCAACTAAAGATAAATTTGTAAATAATTGTAATTGGCAATTAATAAGATAATTAATTAACAAAACGAAATTGTGAACAAAAAAAAAAAGTATATTTACGTTAATATAGTAGACCAAAGTGTAAGAAAAAGAAATCCATTTTGAGCATCGCGTTAATGTCTACTTTAATTTTGACAGGTAAATAGGATTTTGGAATGGGAGAGTTAGAATGTCGTTCAACCAAAAAAAAGTCGTGTCCTTTCTCGGATGGGAGAGGGGTTACAGACAAGCCGAAGAACTTTACAACCCCAAAACAAAACAAATCCGAAATCCTAGATTTCTTCCGTTTTCGGATGGAATGGGATAGAGGGAATTCTAACTCCTACAACCACCCCCTTCTGAACGCCAGTCGGTAGGCATAAAACCCTGAAGTGAACAATCCACTACTCATAAAGTTGCTATGTGCTTCTGTTTGATGGCGCGCGTAGTAGTTAAGACAAGCTCAAAGCTGTGTCGCGGTTTTTTGATTCATCAGTGGAAGGAAAGACTTTTTCTAAATTGAATTTCAAAGGATGTAAAACCAGAGAAGTAACGAAAATTAAAAAAAAACAAAAACTGTTGAATGGAATAAAAATCGAAATTAAAAGATGAAGAACAGACTGATGGCCTGTTTAGTTAAAGGGGTAAGAAAAATTGGGAGCAGCGTTGAAAGATCCTGAGTGATTCTTAATTGAGTGAATCGATGAAAGACATTAGACAAAACAAAGACCAAGGAAGGGAGAACAAAAAAAAAAAAGATCAAAATGAACAACAGTAGGTTAAATGTAGATACTATAAACCTAAATGTTCATTTTTCGTTTATAAAATATTATCTATTAATAGAAAAATAGTTCGCCATCTTGCAATCTGGACACCATTGTTAAAAGGAGCATGCTAAAGGTTGTCTTTATGCAATGATTCTCAATCTATGGCAGGTCCAAATTTGGACGCCAGAAAATTTATTAGGGATTGTTTCTTACCTAAGCATTTATTTGTTTTTTGTTGTTTATAAAAGATTAAAAATTAGCAAAACAATACTTTTACAATTTCATAGTCATATTTGTAACCACGTCAAGAGCTAATTTTATATGAAAAGTCCTTGGTTTTATTTCTCTTTACTTCATATAGAGTTATAAAGAATGTTTTATCTTTTTTATGTTATTGTTTATGAGACAGTTATAAAATTTTAGGTAGGAATTCACTTTTTAATTTCTTTAAATTAACTGTAAAGTGCTGCTTGAATAAAATATAAGATTAATGTATAACCCCATATGTGTTTGTATATTCATGTATATTATTATGAATTTATTTCAGGAGAAGGGGGCGTCTCTTTTTGACATCAAAGGAAGGATCCTGATATTGAAAGTTGAGAGCCACTGATGTATTGTTAATAAAAACAAATGCATTTAAATGTTTATATATTGCATTTTAAAGACTTAGATATTAAAATAAAATGAAGGCAGTATTTTGCACTGGATCACTTTCGATTTATTGACTAAAAAAATAAGAAATATTTATATTTATAAATATTTATATTTACAATAAATATAAATAATTTATACCTAGAAATCCTTAATATAACAACAACCCAGATCCAATTGTCAAAATTGAATGCGAAATTTCTGAAGAAAGAGAGACTCATGATCGAATCATGTTTGATCAATTGCAAAAATTATATTAATAAGAATAAGTTTCTTAAAATGAGTAGTACATCTTTTGGATACGTTAATGAATTTATGAAAAAAAATAAGTCTTTTGATAATAATGATGTAATGCGAGTAATGTTAGTATTGTTATTTATGAAGCATCATTATTATTAATGTGTTAATTGTTATCATTTTTAATAACAATGCTATCGAATACGATAGTTTTCAATTGTTAACTTGTATACGAAAATGTTTTATTTTCGCCTTATTTGTAATCCTAATGAAATGTAGAGAAAGAAGAATAATTTCTTGTCCTCTAGTACCACTTGAAGAAGTCCTTCGCAAAGAAGGATGAAATATCGTGGAAATTAAAAAAGTAGTTGCTATATTAAGGAATTCTAGGATAATATATAATATCATTAAAAACCTTGATTGATTGTGAATTAACAAAATAAATAAATAAATAAATAAATAATGCTTTAGTACCAATACAAAGACAATATCTTGAAATGAAATGAAAAAAACAAAATTCACAACTTCTTTAGACTAACATTCTAAACCTAGATAAATAACGGTTACCAAATATCATTGGATAATTTACGAAAACAATTAGCAAACACCTAAAAATCATCCTTAAAATATACAATGTCAAAAAGAAAATCCATTGTCTTCAAAGAAAAACTAACTTCAAAACTTAAGAAAAAAATTGAAGACAGCAAAATCGTATAATTTTTTGATGTAATCAACGTCTGCAGAAACATCGTCTACAACCTCATCAGAGAAGCTATCCAAAAACATAATTGATGAAAGAAACCTTACAGGATAATTGTACACAGATATCAGAACTTAAACTGAAGTCATTAACATTTTATTGGACATCAAATTTTCGAATCAGAAGAGTTTCCATTAAATCAAAAGAAGTACTAATGAATACACGTGTATTTGTTGTTGTCGTCGATACAGTCATAAAGTACATCGAACACAGTGCCTAAATGTTTTCAACACTAATACGATCTTTTAATAAAGACAGCAGATGAAATTTTGGAATAGTTCATAATGAAATACAAGAAAAAAAAAAAAGATAGCATCAATACGGGTATCCATAGAAGAAGAGAGTAAAACAAAAAGTTTGGGTTCTGAAGGAGTGGGACATGATACTGGATACGCTCATTGCCTGAGGAATTTTCGCGCTCCGGGGTGAGATTTATTCAATATTTCGGTCCGCTACCTCGGGCCTTCTTCAGGAGATTATTACATTTAATCTAGCGCACTTCTGTTATCAGTTTTTTTGGATAAGTTGTTTACTTGACTTGCTTCTTGGTGACAGAGCACTGCTGAGAAGCAAGACACGTAAACAACTTATCCCAAAAAACTGACAACAGAAAAGCGCTAGACTTAATGTAATAATCTACATCTCCTGAAGAAGGACCGAAATATTCAGGAGATCTCACTCAGGAATGCGAAAATTCCTCAGACAATGAGTTTACCAAGTACAAGAGAACAAGACATTTTGGACTATCTCCTACATATTCAGAATTAACAATCGTCATCTTTACACACAAGAAGATTTGTAAAATGATACAATAAGATAATAATGATACAAGATACAATAAAATGATCAATTTCAAAGCATACACTGCGAAATAAACACAATAGGAAACTTTTTCTTAAGAGAACTAAAACAAATATTTTGTGTCGCCAATTTAATATTGAAGATAGAAGACAATAAGTACGCAAGACCGCATGTTTCTTTGATGACCAGGCAAAAACTGTTACAGCTTGGCTGAGAAGTTCTGATACATCCGCCATATTCACCAGAATTTGCACCTTCAGATTTCCATTTATATCGATTTTTACAAAATGGAAAAAATTCAATTTTCTGGAAGACACCAAAGGAACCTGGAACATTTTTTTGTTCAAAAAGATAAAAAGTTGTGGGAAGATGGAATTATGAAGTTGCCTGAAAGATGGCAGAAGGTAGTGGAACAAACCGTTGAAGACGTTGTTCAATAAAATTATTAGTGAGCAATGAAAAATATGTCTTTCATTTTTACTTAAAAACCGAACGAACATTTTGGCCAACCCAATATCACTTATGGACCGAAACAATTAATTCTAACTAAATTTTTCATGTTAATTTTAATATTTCCTAATGTCAGAATTGATCAACGTCATTATATTTTATTATTTTTATCACGTTGAAAATAAAAAGAGTATTTTTAAGATATACAGTATAATTACAATCACAATTGATCTTTATCTATCAGTATGTATAAATTATTAGTAATGGAAAACAAGCAGTTAAATAGACACGATTCTATTTGATGATTCATGAGTCTTTATTCTAATTTCAGGCTCCGATTTGAAGTTTTGAGCAGATCGCAGATAAGTCCACAAGAATTTTTCTTGGGATTCCAACTGTATTATGGGATAGTTTTATGTGAGTTCTGATGGCATATACAGTATTTACAAACACACAATCAAAATATAGTCGATCCGGCGAGTCCTGACGATCATTGTCTTGAATTGACAGCCTCCAGATTTGTGATATTTCTATTTTTCGGATTATCAGAATAAACAAAGAAATAAATCAAAGCTTATGTATTGCTTATTATTGTGGAATAATACTCCAATTTTAAAAGTCATTCAACATGAAACGAAAGATTAATTTTTTCTTTTTTCTTTCTTTCTTATAAGTACTATTCAAGGAAGCAGATCAAATAATAAAAATACTTAATATTAAATTCTAAACAAGACTAAAATTTAAAACAGATTGTAGGAGAAAAGGAATATAAAAGCAGTATCAGCAGAAGAAAATTTAAAAATTTATATTCAAGAGTAGTCATAAATTAATAAATTCCAAAAAGCCATTGTATTTCTTATTTGATTAATCCATTGTGTTCCATTCTTGAAACCAGCTATCGCCAATTTCATATTGTAACATTATTTTCTCGTCACATTACGTCGGACTAAACAGCAAGGTCGTCTTATACGTTACTTCGCTTTATACAGAATCACCGAACAGAAAAAGAAATCTTTATTTCATTACAAGTGGGTTTTTAATTTGATATTTTTATAACAAAATATTAGGATTTTGTTACGTAAAAGGAAAAGATACATTGTTAGTTTAATTTTCACTGTATAGTCGCCTGCTGTCACATCACGTTTATGTCTGTTATCATAAAAATTGTTCGAAAAATTTTAATCAATCGAGATTGGAGGGCATCACCCCGCTTGCATACTGTACACAGGTGAATTCACTTGGTAGGCTATTTTTTTTTTGTAGTGTGTAAATTAGGGTTGCCACCTCAGAACTAAGTCTCACCCGGAGACGATGACTAAACCACCCCCCTTCCAAAAAAAATAAATAAATAAATAAATAAACCAAAAAAAATACACACATGCAATTTTTTTTATTCATAGAAATTAACAAATTCAAAACTCACATTCCTACAAATTAAAAAAAAATATATAATTCTAATGATTTCGGAGTAGTAGTTTAGGGTTTTTAATAATACAGCTTTCTAGAATTTTCCTTAATTTTAAATCTTTCTTTAAACATAATTTTAACATTTGGATCCATGACGTGCCCTAATTTTAAACAATGTTCTGCAACGTAGGAAATATCTGAATTTTTACTTTCAACCCTCTACCGTGTTCTAACTATAATAAATTTGAGTATTACTTTTTAAGTTTATTTATATTTTTATTATTTATATGTACATATTCAATTTTACTTACACAACCCGGAGAAATAATAATTAAACCCGGAGCCCAGAGATAACTCACTGAAACCCGGAGTCTCCGGGTCAAACCCGGAGAGGTGGTAACCCTAGTGTAAATTAAAACTTGTTATTATTAAATATGCATCAATGTTTGTTCTGAGAAGCAGAACTTTTAACTCAATTTAAAATACGACCAGAACAGCTCGAATCTATAAGTTTACAGAAAAAAAATATTAGAAAGATAGAAGCTGATGAAACAAAGATTAGTGTTTTAAGTGGATTTCCTTAATTTCGGATAAAAATGACCAACCTGAGAAAATGAAAAGAATTGATGTAAGGAATCACTTACAGGCCTACACGCATTTCACAAAATCTAAAAACAAATACAAAACTTAAACAGCTTTTTACAAAATAGGAATGAATGTTTCTTGTCCTCAGTTATTCAACTTGAAGAAGTTTTCTGTTAATGAAAACGAAATACCATAGTTGTGATTAAAGAAGACATTTTAGCAGTATTGTGTAACTCAAGATTGAACGAAGAATATAGATTTCGAAACTATAAATTAATCTATTTTATATACAACCAATCATGCTCGTGTCCTCCAGTGCGGGTGGAAAGGAAAAGAGGGAGAGATTTCTAAGACCAGCCTAACGGGAAAAAGTGGAGATGTAGGGACCAGTTCGACATTAGCGAATTAATGGAAATTTCATATTTCATTTTACGATTTCATTCAAAAGAATATTCTTACTGTATAAATATTTAAGTGGTCCTGAAGATTGTACTTTCAAAGCACCATAAAATAAGTTATCTTTTGTGCACTTTTATTGTTATGGGTCCTCACAAATAATGTCAAATATACTTAACTGTTTAAAATCCTAAAGCTATTAATCCACGATGAAGGGAATGCAGTGTACCTATACTGGATGTTTAGGACCTTATTTGCCCTAACCATCAAATTCAATGTACACTGTACAAAATGTACAATACAAATCATAAAAGAAATCGTGAGAATGAATGTGAAGTTCTCCAAGAACTAAAGAAACTTCGAGAATAGCCGCAAAATTTTCAACAAATCTTTTCCGTCTTATGTTATATGATTCTTGTCGATAAATAACGGGAAAAAAATATTGACAGCAATGCGTCAAACAGCGAATAGTAAGTCACAGAATGTATCTACAGTTCAAAGACAAGCGACTTTGGTTACGATCAACAAGTACGGGAATCAAACAAAGGATTGTTTCACGCGAAAGACAAATGGAACCCACTACGATATATAGAGCTACCAAAGGTTAGTATTAGCTTACACCCAATTCCCTTAAATGCTACTACTTTCAAGAACTGTGGTAATTGAAGTTATTACGTAGGCTGCAAGAATCATTATGACTCATTTGGTTCAAAGTTGCCAAGAATGAATTCACAAAGAAGTGACTTTTTAAGACTATTCTGATCTGGTTCCAACAAAATACAATCTACGTAGTGTTCATGAAGTCTTTTAACTTTATATTTCCAAATCTTTAATACAAAAAGTTTACATCTAAGTCTTAGCTATCACAATACATAAAATGAAAAGTTGCTGTATTTTTTAATCTAAAAGAAAAAAAAGAAGTATTACAAGGATAAATTTGAACTGCGAACAATCTACTATTAATAGAGGAGAAGGTCCAAATGTGGACTACCACTTTTATTTTATGAATTTCGCCAAGAAAAAATTAAGATATTTAAATTGTACCAGTTTACTTAGTATCGAAAATGAGTCTACTTATGATAAAAGATTGAAATAGACCAAAAATATAAAGGAAATTGCTTCAATTTTTTTGAAAAAAGTTACAGAAATCTGGTTTTTGAAATTGTGGTCCGAAGATGGGCTACCAACAAAAATTTACTGTAATACTCGAATTTTTTTTTAAAAAAATTTAAAAAAATGCTGAAACAATTAAATTAAAAGTTAATTGACTATTTCCAAAGTTACAAATATAAACGTCCTTTTCAACAACTGCACAATCACTGTGGGCCCACATAAAACACTGAACACATTTTACCCAAAGTTCCCTCCCCTTGTGGAATTTCTAGGTCGCTATCATCTTCAGGTAGATTGAGTTTTTAAACTTTTTTTTTATCCTTCGAATAATGTTTTGGAGTGTTTCTGGGCATTCTAAAAATAAGAAAGCATAGATCAATTGGCTTTTTTGCTCCAAATAAATAAAAGGTCTAAATATGGGTTAGGCCACATTTAGACCTTCTTAGGTAGCCCATATTCAGACCAGTTGATAAGAAACATTAAGATCAGTTCCCGCCCTTATCATGTTCTATGCAATAAATAAACTATGCTAGAACAAGTTTAGAATGTAAGTAATGTCATGCGTTTTACAAATCAGATTTTGATTCAATAGAATTTGATTAAAAAAATAACAAAACAGAGCTGTGAAATGTTTCTAAGGTCATGAAATAGGTTCATTGACACTTAACACCACACTGTCTGAATAACTTGACTGTAGGTAACCAACTGTTCCACTCATTTCTCTTTGCTACATTTTCACTTTATTTCCACTGCGCGGAAGTATCTCCCAAACCCGAATATATCAACTAGCCTTCTATTTGGACCTTCTCCTCTATTATTTTCTTCTTGATAAAATGTCTTTTCTGCATTTAATTTACAATATCTTGGATATCTATATATCTATAGACTGATCTAAAATGGAATTATGATCTGCATTTTCAAAACCACAAAATATTATAATTATTAAATCAAGCGTGATACGTGAAATCAAACAAATAATTTCGACTTATCGCTCACAGGAATTTTTTCAACACCGATTTAACTTAAATGACATTTAAACATTATCTTAAAAAATGATCTCATAAATGTAGATTTAAGATAATGAACTAACATGCTCTCGTAACTCTCCTTCAATAACAATAAAATATTCATCTCAGTTAAGAAGCACCCTTATCAATACTTTATTTTTTTTAATTACTTTTATTGTAAATCACACTGAAATTGAAAACAGTGCATAGATGTAATCGATGGTACGGTTGTTGCCTTTATTGCCTCTTCATTCTTAAACCGTTGACGGTCTTACTTCATTAATCACAGCATGTGATAGCTATTGAACTAAACCTTGTAGTTTTCAGTGGAATGCGAGTCATACAATCAAAGACATTTTGTTAAAAATGTTGTAATTTTTAAGTAAAATGAGAAACGTCCAGAATTGATCTCCCATTGAAGTGTTATATACTATGCACTACAATGCTAAAATAAACATTTCAATTGCAAAGCGGAGATGCGAAGAATTAGGCTTTTACAGATAACGGTTATCTTATACTATACTATCTTATAATACGTTAATAAATTATTATCCTACTTTAGTGAAATTCTATTATCTAAATTAACAGAAGCTAATATTCTTCAGTTGGGTAGCTGGCTATCCTACAGTAAATTCATTTTCTTATATTTGTTTTTCTAAATCTATTATCTTATTCAGAAGATAATTCATGTGATTCCGTTGTACCATTCTAATGGAACCTATAAATGAAAACCAAATCATTTTCTAAAATATCGATAAAATTTTTACGTGTGTTGTCGAAATTTTGTTGATGGGAAAAATGTAACACACGATAGTTTAAAAACATGTTAAAATTACAACATGTTTCATCCATGATCGTGGATGTCTTCGGGCAATACATTAAAAATATAGTGGCAGTTTATACATACCCGGAGGGGAAACATGCATAAATGCAAATAATCAAGTTCCTGGAGCTTCATTGGTGGAATATGTGAAAACTAATCCAAAAGAGGGAAAGGGAGGAAATGCTAGAACAGGGCCGTTTTCCTGGTGACTTGGGAGTAGGAATGACATGTTCTAATTTTTAGATGTTTTTAAAATATACTTCTTGTGTTTTTATCATGTGTTTAATGTTTTCCAATAATAAAATTTTCTAAAACAATACTTCGTACAGTACAAATATAAGCAAAACTCACTGATAAAACACCTCATGGACATAGGCTCGAATTCCAAAGTAAAGAATGGGATGATTATGATTCTGTCTCCTCGTCTAAGTCCGTCCGAAGGCTGGGTAATGGCCTGGAAGGATGTTCTCCAATTTTTCATACCGCCTATCTCCGCTTCTCCGATTTGTTCACGATACTGATATGATTAAAAAATAGAATTAATATTTGTAGGCTAGGTGCAAAACTTATCGCAATTTCAATTCAATCGTCTTTACTATGCTAACCATTTACAGCTCTGTAATGACAGCAACCTAGGAGTGTACGTGTGCAATTTTAATCCACGATGTCAGCATACACCTGGATTTCAACAGGTTGAAAAGCCATCTCGAAAGGAATCTGCTTATAACGATTAAGAAAGTTTTTAAAATAATATTTCATTGTATTCAGAAGATCTCAAAATATAAATTAGTAACAAAAATCCAGAATTTCACATCCAAGAAAATAAGTATATAAAAAAAATAAAGAAAGAAAAAGAAAGAAACCAATTAGGACGAAAATTTAAAATCGGTATCCCTGCAATAGAAAACACGGTGATCACGAGATAGCTCAACACCTCGTAAGATTTTAGAATTAAGAAGAAAGAAACGTAAGGCAGCGCAATAAAAATTGATGATGTACATTCATTGCCAAAAACAAAAACAAAACAAAACACTCAAAAAAAATAGCGCACACATGATCCGGGAACGACGTAACTCTGTATATGGCACCGTCACAGGTAGTTGTGCCACTGATTGCAGTTGCACGCTGAGAACTGCCACCAGGGGATTAGTATCGCTCACGGCTGAGGTATCGCCTCATACGACCATTTTGTGCTTTATTATTTTGTGCTTTATTATTTTGTGCTTTATTATCAGTGTGGTTGTGAAGTGCAGGTCTCAAAGAGTCCTCACCATGCTTCGACGATGCATTTGAGGCGTTTTTGAACAAATGGCAGAGTTTGAAAGAGATCGTATCATTGGCCTGTGGGTAGTCGTTCGGCGGTCGGTGGTCGTTCCATCGAATTAGCGCCACCTAGACTCTTTACGCGCAGAGTAGAGGATGAAGAGGAATGTACCTATAAGCTGAATGTTAATTGATATCACTGACATAGAAATGATGAGTATTTATCAAATGCTACTTCAAATGATGGGACTTGAAAGACTTCTAGGTGCGACTTGTATAGAGGTTGAATATATTTTGATATTCGAGTCAACAACGGTTTTCCTGGCACTTTATTTAATTATCATGTATTTCTTAAAGAAAATGTTGCAGAAAAGTGCACTGAAACATGATCGTAAATACAGTGCAACTTGGATAATTCGAAATCGTGGTTAATTCGAAGATTTCTCTTGGTCCCTTGAATTTCTTATTAAATCAATGTTAAAAAATCGTGGATAATTCGAAGTTCAACTTCCTTAATACGAAGTTTTTTATAAAAAATTTCGAACCATAACGACTTTTCGGCGTTTCATCGTTAAGAAATTCGACAAGTGACAACTGAAATCCCCTTCCCGCCACCGTTCTACACGTGACGCTTCAGACGCCATTCGAACTTCCTGCTGTCAGTGTTACCATGTCTTTCAGTAAACCACGCGTGTACAAGAATTTAACGTTCGCTGAAAAGGTCGCCGTCATTCGCGAGGTGGAAAAGGGTGTGAAGAAGAAATGCCAAATCGCCAACGAGAACGGGATAGCGCCGAATTTCGTCGGTACATTAAGGACAAACCAACGTAAGTGAAGCTGTTTTCCGTTCACTAAACATGCTTGATGATTTTGCTAATCTTAAGCGACTGAATTCTAAAAAAACAATCAGACGTTGCACAATTTTTTGAAAAACTATAATTTTCTGTATTGAATGTAATATGTACTGTAGCTTACGTAAATCTTATTTTGTTTACATACATATAGTGTTGAAGTCTTTCATACCATGATCTTTCTGAATAAATAAGTTATTTACTTATTGATAGAATAATCTTTTCAAGCATTTAGTGGACCTGAAATTAAAGTTAAAAGACGTAACTTGTTTAATTCGAAGTCTTGGATAATTCGAAGTTTTGTAGTGGTCCCTTCAGCTTCGAATTATCCAAGTTGCATTGTACTATATTACAAGGATTTAATTTTCAGACCTTCCGTGAATGTTTCTTCCACATTCGAATACTTATTTTATACGAGCGAAATGAATACTTATTTTATACGAGCGAAATGAGTCTCTCCAATCCCAGCTAAACAACATTTTGTGAACCGTTTTATTCAAAATCTACAGTATCTTGAAATTATGAAATTTTTCATGCCAATCTAGAAGTGCACACATCATATTTCCAAACTTAAAAGTGCACATTTTATACGAATTATTTGTTTTTAAATTGGGAAAAAGTCAGAAGAAAAACCATAACAACAGCGCTATTAGTTCTTAAAGCGGAACAAAAAAATTGTAATTTCTAATAATCCAACAGCGTCGTAGCATTAGTCCCTTTTAAATATATTAAATCTTCGTGTGTATATATATTTATTAAGCAAATTTTCGGAAATGATTTAACATTGCGCGAGTCTACCCAAAACCCGGCTTTTTGCTAGTTATTGCACATATTTTAATCACTTGTTTCTAACTTTTTATCTGAATTCTCGCAGAATCAAAAAGGGCAATTTAGAATGAGTATTTAAATCATTATTACAATTATTAAATCTTTAAAAAATATCTATCAATCCCTGACGTGCCACTTTACAAACATTAAAATATTTGTAAATATAAACATTAGAATAAAGTGGAGGGACGACGATTTCTTGAAGAGTTGGTAAATGGGATGAAAGATGGAAAAAGAGAGCAGATAATCACCTAGCCTATGGGATAGCAATCGGACGAACCGCTGTACGATTGTATCGTGAACGGTTCCCCAACAGTCGTGTGCCTAATCCTCAAACGTTTGCGTGTTTGCATCAGAGATTGCATGAAACTGAATTATTCGATGGAAACAGGCATGATTGTGATCGGCACCGAACGACGCGCACACCTGCCATGGTGGAAGAGGTCGTATAAATGTAATGAACGCAATCCACATACAAGTACCTTAGCTATTGAGCATCACCTTGCTCTCCTTCAATCAGCGTATGCCGAGTATTACACGAGGAGTGGTTGCATCCCTTTCAGAACCAACGGATCCAGTCATTGCAGGCTGGAGATTAACCCCCAGCGTGTGGAATTCGCACATTGTTTTTTCGCAGCAAAGCCATACAGACGGACTTTCCAACATGGGTTGTTTTCACGTGAGAGTGTTATTAATGTTCACAATGTGCATGTGAATGCGCTTGATAACCCATGAGTTAATTACACGACCACATGCTGCGCAATCAGTCATGTTTGAGCGGGTTTGCAGTCAATGTTTGGGCGGGTATAGTCGGCGACTGTTTGACTGGGCCGTATTTTCTGCCATCACGACTAGACGGGCGGAGTTACGGATATTCCTGGAAGAGGTCTTGCCGGAACTGCTGCATGATGTTCCTTTTATCTGTTCGCCGCCGCATATGGTTTCAGCACGACGGGGCTTCCTCTCATTTTAACAATGATGTACGGGAGTATGTCAACAGCACTTTTATTGGCCAGGGCGGAACCGTTGCTTGGCCACCGCGACCACCCGATTTGTCCTGAATTGATTTCTTCCTCTGGGATTACCTCAAAGGCATCGTCTACGACACCCCCATTGACTCGGACGCTGATCTCATCGCAAGAGTCGCTGTGGCAGCTGGATATGTCTGCGAAAGACCTCGCATTTTTGCACAAGTTCGGCAATCCTTGTATCGACATTGTGAGGCGTATATTACTCTTGGTGGAAGGAACTTTGAGCAGCTACTGTGAACCTGTAAGTGTACACCTTACTGTCATATTGTAAACATAGGGTTAT
Source organism: Thereuonema tuberculata (assembly GCA_023159025.1). Lineage (NCBI taxonomy): Eukaryota > Metazoa > Arthropoda > Chilopoda > Scutigeromorpha > Scutigeridae > Thereuonema > Thereuonema tuberculata. Next base: position 19,119 of record JAFIDM010023216.1, read on the forward strand.
TAAACATGTTGTCTTATTGTCTTTTATTTCTGAGCCTTAGTGTACTAGCATATTCGGGTGGCGTTTGTGGACATACGTTCCACTTTGAATACGGTTTGTTTTTGTATTCCTGATGTATCTTTAAAGTTGTACACGGAACTTGAATCGCCCTGTATACCGGACAGGTTAATAAAAGATCTTATTATAAGATTTACGTTTAAGAATCTTTCCGAATTTGAAAACCTTTCATTTAAGTTATAATTAGGTATAAATTGTACGACCTTCATTGAATAAGGTTACATCGGAACTCAACAGATGGCGTTACTGTATTTTCGTATCAAAGATCAGAGATGTCTTAAGCTCTTTAGGTTAATAAGTCATTAATGCCATCTGGTTTCTGAAAAGTAAAAGACTGATTTTTAAGGATTTTAAGGCCCATTTTATACATCTTCCGCGTCGATTCCGCAGCTAAGATTTACTTCATTTAATAAACACAATCTATAGATTCATTCTGCAAAGTTTCATTAAAATCTGAATTTTTAAGGTTCGAGAGGTTTCTTTGTGAGAGGGCCCTGGCCCTCGCGGAGATCTCAAAATGTAGAGATTAGTCCTTTTGTCTTTCTCTTTTTTTTCTTTTGTTCGATAGCAAGTTGAAGAGAACCCCCCCGAAATAAAAACTCCTCTATAAGTCTCTGTTTTGCAGGACGAAAATCAACAGGTCTAGCAAGAAACACACAATCAAATTTATCAAAATTACTAGAAAGAATGACGCATTAGATAAGATTTAAATTCCTTTTCAATATTATACGTTGACTGGTAATTCCGTTACTGTTTTATCTAAAAATAACATCTATTATTCCCGCAAACTTGTGGTCCACCTCTGAGTAGTATTGGTCTTAGCATTATTGTATTCATTTCGAATTGAAACTTTAATAAGTTCATTTAAAATGACTAATATTGAAGGTGGGTCATTCCACGTCAGATCACCTGATGAGTTCACCACACCATCACCGATTTTTATGAAAATTTATTTGCATGTAAAGGATCATAAGATAACACGTTCTGCAAAATATGGGATTTTTTGGTTCAATATTTGCCGAGATATGAATTTATGACGTTTTTTTATTTTTTTGGTGCCACGCCCCTTTTTTGACGTATTTTCTTGAATATCTCATCTCCTAAGCAATCAAATGGAACCAAATTTGTTTTCCCCATGTATTTTTTTACGCTGAATCCAATACATGCAAATAAATTTTCATAAAAATCGGTGATGGTGTGGTGAACTCATCAGGTGATCTGATATGGAATGACCCAAATACAGTAAAAGCGTAGCCATATTGAATTGATGTGCTTTCGAAAACAACGTTTTGCATGAATGTAACTGCATTTCTGCAAAATAATTATAGTTACAAGAAATAAATTTAGACAAAAGATTTAACGTGCGTTAGTACATTTTTACAGTAAAATAAAACAAAGAACGCACATAACTAAAAAAAAAAAAACAAATTCACTGAGCTATTTTTTGATATTTGTGCTGGAAATCGAGGACAGTACTGTTTCGAGGCTTATTGGCCTCTCTTCAGCCCGACCTATCCAGCATACCAAGCTCAGTGAAATCACTGTAAAAATGTACTAACGCACGTTAAATCTTTTGTCTAATTACTAATCTTGTTATAAATTAATCCCTTGATGCTAAGTTAAACGCTAGCGGGGATTAATTATTCACCCCTTTTTATTCTTGATTTTATTTTGATGTTTTTGTAATTCAGGGGTCATTGCTTTGTATGTTTGTCCGTTTTGTGTATTCGTCCCATTTCACTGAGCTTGGTATGCTGGATAGGTCGGGCTGAAGAGAGGCCAATAAGCCTCGAAACAGTACTGTCCTCGATTTCCAGCACAAATATCAAAAAATAGCTCAGTGAATTTTTGGTTTTTTTTGTTTTTTTTTAGTTATGTGCGTTCTTTGTTTTATTTTACTGTTACAATAAATTTAACGTGCAGGAAAAATTATTAAGAACGAAAACCAAAGACTGCACATAAATAAACAAGCCACGCCCTTGAGTTGTCAACAGAGGAAGTCGGAAACGGCCGTTTCGTCCTTCTTTGGGACTCATCAGCCCAATCTACCCTCTCTTGATGACGAACCCAGAAAGGCGCGAAAAATAAATGGAAGTTACCTTTACTTTAATTAATGCTATAAAACTTCTACAATACCATAATATACCAGACATCAATATTTCGTCCCATTTCAGAGACTTTTACAAGATGTTTTCTAAAATTATTCTTTAGGAAGGGAGAATACCTCTCCCTTTCCTAAAATTAAATATAACTTTAATTAAGAAACTTCTAACAATATAAAAAGTGAACACCGAATTCGTTCATTCCTTTAGTTTAAATATAATCCAATTTCATTGAACAAATTATAAGTCCAATGAATAATTTTCTTCATTTATAACTGTGGACGATCTATAATTATATGTAGCAGAGGTAATATTTTTTTTTTTTTTTAATAATAAACACACACGCAGACACTTGAGTATAGTAGAAATATGATTCTAAAATATAGTAAATGTCCTTGTATTGAAACAAGAGTAATTATAATTAATGAATCAATAAAGTTCTGCAAGTCAGTAATTGCAAAGTTCTCTACGAATGAAATCTTCCTCCAATAATTTGGCTCTTTCCGTAGCACCTTATGATATTGAATTATCGTCCCGATAATTCGCACAGCAAATAATAATAACTTTGTCAATTCGACAAATGTAATTCTTAACTTGAATAATAATAATAAATTGAAGCACTAATAGTTACTCTTATTCTAGTAGTTGAATAATAACGAAGCACTGATATCACTAAAATATTTCCTATATTAAATAATATATATTTCTCTTCAATATATATTAAATGCACTTTCTTCAATATGCAAAATATTTGGCTGAATATCTAAATATCGACGCACTGAAATTAGTTTAATTCCTTACTTTCACAATAAAATATACTTCAACTATTGCAATTACGCTGCTCGAAAATAATTTAGTTCAAATTCACTTCTCTGTTTTAACTACGCTGTTCGAAATAATTAATTTCAAATTCACTTCTCTGTTTAACACGTTGTTCCCTCTTGCGCTAATAAACTGGTCTATCAAATTAATTGAATCTCTACTCTGTTTCCTTGATTCGCTCTTCGCACTAATAGTAAAGTAAATTCTACTCACAGTTTGAAGTTCACACTTAATACTCGGTGATAGCGGTCCTGTTGCACTTTCCTGTATTTTGGAATTCATATCCATCCATTCAAATTGCGCTCCATTCGTGCGGACTTTTCCATTCGGTGCCTCTCTCCCATGATGCGTTGTGCTTCCTCCGGCTGGCGAATGACGTTGATCGGACCGTTCCACTGTGACATCTGGCGGTGGTCTCGAAGGGAACATTAATTGTCACGACTCACTTCAATTTTACTTTTACACGCACTGCCCAGAACGAGGCAGCGCCTCCACTTTTATAGCATTAATTGGTGACGTCATAATTATTCAGAATTATTTAATTATTCGCCTTTAAATATTATAAGATTATATTCAAGCACATATCTACAATAATTCAAGTAATAATATTTAGTTAAGTTCTACAATAATTGACTTTTGATCTTCAATATTAAATTTATAATATCAAATGTTCAAAATTAAAGCATTTTAAACAAACATTCTTAACAAACATTCAGTCTTTTTTTACACAAACATCACCATTTTTTCTATGATCTTAAGTTCTTCACTCCTCCTTGCTTCCGCTATCTTTGTAAGCACGAAGATAATTCACTCTTTCATAAATCCTTTTTATATTCATCTTTTCCTACCTTAACCTTAATTTTGAAGATTTGATAAAGACATATATAAATTTAATATACTGTACTGTATAACATTAACTTTAAATACAGGGGACTTTTTTACTTGGAAAAGTTTCAAAGTCATCTACAATTACAATTTCTTCGTCATCCACATCACAACAACTCTTTTGTGTAACCCGAGGGAAGCACGGCTATTTCTGCTAGTTGAAATATAAATTTAAAGTAAATGTTAAACTTCTGTTTGGAATTTATTTAATCGAAAACTATTGTAGAATAATATGCACCTTTCATATGCACCTGTAAAATTTAGTATTAAAGTCTGACCTGATGTTCGCAATTTGACATCCTGAGAAAACTTATGTTTCATGCTTATTAGCTCTCATCAGTCAATCCAGTCACCTCCGAACACCGAGGTCTGCTGTAATTACTTATCACTTTATTAAAAATTGCAGACCATTTATCTTTTTTTTCTTCTTTAATGTTTTTGAAGGTCCTCCACTGCTATTTCGCAGTCGAAAGCTCTTGTTTCTATAAACCAAACTTAGGTGTTCAAAGATTCCTAGTCTTGGCTGTAAACGCCAGCCAGCGTTCCACAACTGTATCAAACGGGAAACGCAAATGTCACGAGAACGAATAAGGTAACCACAATAGCGGGCTCTGTCATGAAGAGAGTTTTTGCCATAACGTAAAAATTTATACTTCTTAATTGTCATCATGCCTACGGTTTATTTACGAAAAAAATAGCTTTGATTTTTATAAATATCATTTAGTCAATGCATCAAATAGATGAAAGAATGTTTTTAATTAATTAAAATAGGAAATATTCTTTTTTTTTTCATCGTTTTGTCTTTCTTTGTTATCAGTTTCGATAAATCAGTTTCGATAAATAATTCAGTCTCGTTAAATCTCGATCAAGGACGATATGTTTACGAGATTCCATCTCGATCGCCGATTCAAATTTTCAAGCCGAAATTCTGTAATGATTTTGATTACTAATGTAACGTTTTCTGAAAGCATCCACGAAAACATAGGAAAAAGATGCCCTCCGATCGTGAAAATCATTTTTGTAATCGGTAATTTCGAATAAATAGATACAAATCGATTGGACTTCAAGTTCTACAATTCGTCACCAGGAGCACTAGTATCGGAAATCATGTTTATCGGAACTCGTGTTTCCTATCGTAAAGCCATACGCTATTCGAGGAAAGTTAACGTGTCACATTAACTGTATTTCCTCTACGATATAGTGACGCATGCGCAGAATACCAGTCATGTGACTTCAGCGTTACCGTATTAGAATAGCGAGCTGGACAAAAACTCTCTAATATGTCACTTGTGAACACACGGTCTGCATTTATGAATATTTAGAAAAATGTTCGGATTTTTTTTGTATATAATTTCTTTTTTGTCGGCAATGGTGTTAAATTTTAAGTTTTTTGTGTTTCACATAAAACTTGGGTTTGAACACAAGGAAGCAGGAATTAGTTAGTACCTAGCTAACTTACAAGCAAATTCAGTTACCGTTTTTTATTTTTCCTGTACTGGTTACAGCGTTTTTTCTTTAGTTGTTTGCTTTCAACCGGGTCCCACTTCCCTGAGGGGGAGACGGGATCGTAGGTACCGACGCATTCCGAGCTCCATCATCAAAGCTAAATCTGGCTGATGAGTCCTAATAAGGACGAAACAGCTGTCCCAGATTGCTATTGCTATTGTTTCATTGATGGCTCAATGCGTTAAAAGCAAACAATTCTAACGAATTTGTGCATTTTATAGATTTTTCTTCCCTTTTCGTTTTTTATTTTTATTTTATTTTTTCTGTAACTTGAAATCAGAAATTTGAAGAAAAGATGTAGAGCAAAAAAATTAAAATGAAGATCAATGTTAAAAAGTTTTTCTTATTTCTCTGGTAATAGCGAAATAAAAATTTGTAGATTCTGTAATATCTTGTGTGAAAATCTGGCAGCAATTTATTTGTTTCAATGAATCATTAATTATATAAAGTGGTTAAACATTCATCGAAATTTTAATAAAACGCCATCCCTATTTTATTCTTCACTGCTAATTCATTGCCAACATAAACAAAGATTTTATCAAAAGAAAGAAAATTTAAATCGTTTTAAAAAAATTAATTAAATAAATACAATAATAACAATATGATGAAATAGGCCTAATTCATATTTGAACTTTTAGTTTAGATTAAATTAATTAAATTTTATTTGTTTCTAAATCATTAAAAATAAAAACCTTTGGAATATTTATTAAATTCTAAAATTAACTTCATTAATTTATTACTACCTCAATTAAGCTGAAGTTACGAATTTCAAAATGACCGGGATTTATTAAATTCGAATCAGGCAAAAATAAGACTTAAATTTCTTATTTATCATTATTAGATAACATGAAAGAGAATAAACAAAAACTTTCAAGCAAATATTTGTTCAAATTATGATTTCAAAAATGCTTTTAATCAATTTACGGAATATCAACATTCAAAATGGTGGGCTATTTGTTTGGGTTTTTCTACAAAACAAAAAACATTCGACGTTTTCTTCGATAGTTATTTAATTCCCCAAATAGTTACTACAGAATAACACTTAAGTTCACAAGCGATATTGTCTTCACGAATTACTTCAAATAATGTAAAAATTTCATTCAATTTTACCTTTTTTATCTTTCAAAAATTCCCATGCACTTCCGTCGTCTGCAAGATAAGTTCCATATTCTTTCACCAGATGGCAGCAACAATCCAAGAACAATAAGTTTCGATTTCAGTAAAACATAAAGCGCTGAAGCAGGAAGAAATTAAAGTTTTTATCTATTTTTATTTAATTGAAACTTTAAATTCTATTTTTTATTTTGTAACAGTTCAATTTATGTAACGATATATTGATTCTTTCCTAACTGGAAGAATAACTTTTATTTTTCCAGTTTTGTTTTGTCCGTGCTTCTGCACCAGGTGGTAGTTCGAGAGTCTGTCAAAGTCAGACTAGAAGTCGTCTGCTTCCATTCCAGTGAAGCATTTTGATTGAAATTACTAGGAATTTTTGTTTTTGGTAAAATGTGATTGATAAAATTTGAAATCGGGTATCCCTCCTGATATCACTTTCAATTAGCCACTGTTATGCGTATGCAAGAACTATTAAAAACATCACAAATTTACAATACAGCCTTACACCAAAGAACGTATAAGGACATTTCGTCTTTGCGACATTTCGCTCCTACAAGTTACCATTCTCCGATTTTGCGACAGTTGAATTCGCCGATACGACACATAAGCCCATTGCACATGGATCCGAAAATCGGTCGGTCGGATCCATGTGCAATAGGCTATAGGGGAGCGCGTGAAACCAAAATTATTATACATTTCTTTTTCTAAATCTATTATTATCTTATTCAGAAGATAATTCATGTGATTCCGTTGTACCATTCTAATGGAACCTACAAATGAACACTAAATCATTTTCTAAAACATCGATAAAATTTTTACGCGTGTTGTCGAAATTTTGTTGATGGGAAACATGACACACATGATAAAAAAAGACAAGAAATATATTTTAAAAACATCTAAAAATTACAACAAGTTTCATCCACGATCGTAAATGTCGTCGGGCAATAAAATTAAAAATGTAGTGGCAGTTTTGTACATACCTGGAGGCAGGGCCCCCACAAGGGGAGGGTCAGTTGGTCCCTTAGCACCGGGGCCCGGGCTGAGGTCTTAACCGAAGAAAAATCATATGAATTAGCCTATCACGTCTAGACTTACATTCTGCTTTAACCGTCTGCATAGAGGTATTCTGCATTACAATGTTTGGATTTCTAAATTCGGATTTTTTCTAAAATTCATTTCTAAACTTTAGGATAGAGCAGGAAAGAACAGGTGTTGGTGTTAAATTAATGATAATAACTCTGTGTGACATGTTTAAAAGCGTATCGTATGAATTCGTATGGTGTTTAGCCATGTTTTTTGGCTAAGAATCTATGATTTTGACCATAACGTGGGAGAGGGGTTGCATTTGGTACCCGGGCCCCGAATTTGATGTGGGGGTACTGCCTGGAGGGGAAACATGCATATGCAAATAATCAAGTTCCTGGAGCTTCATTGGTGAAGTATATTAAGACTAAAGCCAATTGCACATGGATCCGAAAATCGGTCGGTCGGATCCATGTGCAATGGGCTTAAGGGGAGCGTTTGAGTCAAAAACTATCACATTGAAATGAAAAAAGGTAAGGTGAATGAGGGTGTTTTGGAACACAATTTACGTATAGCGTGATTCAGTCCAAAATTTACATATTCAAAACATCCTCATTCAACTTACCTTTCTTCATTTCAATGATAATTTTGGTCTCAAACGCTCCCCTTAAGCCCATTGCACATGGATCCGACCGACCGATTTTCGAATCCATGTGCAATGGGCTTTAGCAACATATGCGTTACCACTTCGGCGTTCAGATGACATCAATATTCCCCAAAGCTGAAATCTCTTTGATTAAAACAGGGGCGTACATAGATTTTTTTGTTGTGGCCAAGATCCATATTCAACTTATCGAAACAATAATAATAATAAAAAAAAAAAAAAAGAAAAAAGAAAATAGGGCTAAACTTTTGAGATTTTTTTTTGGGGTTGGGGGGATACGTTCATGGATTAAGTGAATACTAAACTGTTATAACTTACATTTTATTTGTATTATTATGATTAGAATATAAAATAACTTAACAATGGCAGATAAAAACAGAAGTATGTTATGCACATATCTCACAATTGCAGTGCAGTACATGCATCGGTAAGTGGTGACCGCTCCTGGCTGATGATCGCCAAAAAGCGTGAAACAGCTGTTCCAGGATGTCACTTGGTAAACAATTTGATCTCGCCCATTGTTGAAAAAGTGATTATTTCGCAATCCGACGTTTTTCGCTTTACGACGTCTGGAACGTGGCATATCGTAGTATCGGGATATGACTATGACAAATACTGTGAGGCAGTACTTTCCAAACTTTTTCGCTACACAGCGCTCATCTTATATTGGTAGAAATCCTATTACACACCAAACATTGTCCCTAAACTAATAGTGCATACTAAACTTTTTCATTGAGTATAACAGGATGCTTTGAAAATTCATATGGTTATAAACGATATAACAGTTTATTTTAACATTTATAAATACCCTGAAATATGTTTAAAAATGACTGAAAAGTGAATTAATAATTTATTAATATTCATTGTTAGAATGAAAAAGACTGCATTTTACATTTGTGGTTGTTCAGATGCTTTGATTAGTAGAATATAGTGTAGAGTATTTGGTTAAGTAATGAAGAGTGCTGATTTATTCTTAGAATTTTGAAACCAGTTGCACACACAGTTGAAAAGCTCTGTTGTAAAGGCGGCTTCTCACCGGCTTGCAACTTGACATTTGTCCTTTGTGGCATGAAAATCCACAAGCCAGCATGACATCTGGCACGTGTTGTTGTCCTTCTTCGCACACAGTGAGTAAATAGCTGCACCAATATCTTTAGGGCGACTTAACAGATTGTGTTGGACGGATTAGTTCCTCTTTTTTTAATCCTTTCTATTGAGAAACAAAGGAAGATAACAGTATTTCATATTTTTTTTTTTCATTCTGTTCAATGGTGGAATGTCCTAGAAATTTCTTAAAAACGATCTAAACGCTTAAATGGTTGGGTAAATTTGAAAGGCCTGATGCAACGTAGTAAAGTAACGAAAAAAGTCCATATGAACATGGCCACGGAAATACTTTATTGAGATATTAAGGAATGATTAACACAAACACAGGCTATGGTGTAGCCAGTTAGAAGAGGTGTTCGAAGTGGCTGCCACTAGAAGCAACACATTCCTCACACCAATCGTTGTGAGGATTGCCGGTATGCTCAAAGGATACCCTGCATTGCTGTATGCCCATTCACAATGTGGTCATGCAATGTTTGTACATTGGGAACTGGTTTAGCATACACTAGCACTTTCAGATAGCCCAGGATTTAGATTGGGGGAGTGTGCAGGCCAAGCTTTTGGTCCTCCGCTTTCAATCCAATGGCCAGAGTAGAAAAAAAAAAAGCTATATAATACCAACAGTGATCATATCCTCTTTTCAAGTATTTGATGGAAGCCGAGTGGTGAATTGAAAAATGCAGATATCAGATTATTTGAATCTTTGTGAATTCTTAAAGATTCTGTAATTTTGAGGCACTGAACTCGTTAGGCTCACAAACTCACTATTTCATATTTTTTAAATCTAACGGCAATTAACTTTATTTTTCCTCACAAAAAACAGCACTAAAAAAACAGCAATACGGTCAGTTGCAGAATGGGCTTCATCAGGCTAGATTTCTTATTAACGAACATCCTATCAAAAGAACTAATCTGGAGAGGAATAACTAGAAACAGTAAATATGAAAGAAATGATGAGACAGCAACTGAAATCCCATTAAAATTTCAAGGCAACATCAGCAATCACCAAACAAGTTACATCTAATCTTTATAGAAGAATGGAATTTCCTGTCGAAGACATCTCTAATGTTACAAATTCCATGCAAGATCTGTTGGAAATAATGCCTTCACGAGGAGTGTTCATCAGCACGTGAGTCAACAAATGAACATTACCTTTCATTGTTCGTTAAGAAATTACTTGCCAATCTGAGTATTCACCAAAATTAGCTCTGTAAGTTTAACTTTAAAATTAAACAGTTTTTAAACTAAAAACTTAAATAGTTTTAATCTAAAACCTAACAAGATCCATGTAACTGTCAAGAGAATAATAACAGTTTATACAGTTTTTCTGTGAGCTTCAAATATCTGAATGAGAAATCCGTAATTCGTTGCACCGTCATTTCCAAAGCTAATCCTTGTCTGAGGGTGTTATGTTAATTTTGTAAAACATTTCCACTGTTTACATGAACTTCTGTAAATTTTATTCAGTGAGTAAACAATTTTAGAATTTGTTAATACTTTTATTTTCAAAAACAATTTACACGAATAATTATATTATTTTTTAATAAAAAATATACACATATATTAACACTCTTAACCTTAATAATAAACTGCTTAAAAAAAAAAAAAGCAACTAAATTTACAGTAATGAAACTTTTTTTTTTTGAAATTTTATTTATTTATTGATTTTTTTTTTTTTTTATTTTTTTTTTGAAGAGTTAAAAATGTAACTCCCAAAGTTGGCAGTGGAAAAAGATGAACGCTGAAAATAAAAATGTATTTCCAACAGGCACCGCTAGAAACAATATAATGTAATATATTATCTGCTGGAATT
>JAFIDM010023217.1:6456-33069 GCA_023159025.1 Thereuonema tuberculata
ATTTCTTGTTTAACATTTAATCCTTTACATGCTAAGCAATCGCTAGTCGGGATTAATTGATTGACCTTTTTATTCTTTATTTAGGTTTTGATGTTTTTTAATATGAAGGTTCGTTGTTGTGTCTACTTTTGTTTTCTTTATATGTTTTCTGAGTTGTAAGATACTGGGCAGATCCAACTGACGATGGTTAGGAAACCTGAAATAGGCTATCTTGGATTCCTGGTATCACAATTTCCAAAAACAGATCAGTAAATCTTAGTCTTATCCGTTTGTGTTTCATATCTCATGTAAATGTTCCCACGCAAGATAAAATTTTGCAATTTAGCAAATAGAAGAATATAAATATAGAAGAAGAAAAAATCTGTCTTAGTTTACTTACTGCGTATCATCTGATTTATTAAATTATAGAATACTTCGGAGGAACTACAGTTTTACGTTAAATCCGTATCTTTTTTCTAAAAATCATATTAAATTTCTATGAGGGGCGTATATAGGATTTTAATTCGGAGTGGGCCGTCCTTCAACAATCAAAAATAAAAAAAATTGGTTTGAAAATTTCTGAGGGTGGTGGGTGAAAATCAAAGTCTATTCAACCTATATTCTAACCAAAAAAAAACCAAAGGAAATCGATCCATTCTAGATATTTTGGATTTGGAGGTGAGAAAGTCATTTCCCCCTTAATACACCTATGTATTCTATTTTATTCGATAAAGATTTAAAGGTTCGTTGTTTTTATTGCTGTTGTTTATTTTTTAATATCTTTACATTCTGTTTCTTTATCTTTTTCTTTTAGGACAAGAACATCATCTAAAAAATTTTCATAATTTTCTCTTTATTTTCAAATTGTGTTACGTTTCGCTAACTTTAAACTGTAGATAAGAGTAAGTTAGTTTGGTTTCTTTCGTAATATACGAGTAAATGATAGCATTTGTAATCAAAATAATCCATCTTGATAAATTTTTATGCATTGCGGGTTCCCTTCTTCTTCATTTAATTGAGTGTCTGAACCTACATATTTGATTCTAGATTTATTTTTCCAGAGATAAAGCAACTGGGGAATTAGAAGTTATGTAAATAGCTTCCTTCAATGTAATGTGGAACTTTTTCCCTCGATCTTTTCTTACCAAGATGACATCCACAAGAGATGGGAGATGACTGCTACAACAGTATTTTAAAGTGCTGTTCAAGACAATAATAAGTACACTCTCGAAAAGAAACAAATGAAAAGCAAATAATGACAATGTTTGTTCAGTTCACATTAGAAAACTGACATTCAAGAAAAACGATGCTTAGTTTCCTTTAAATAATGGAAAAGAAGAGTAAAATAAGAGTAACTTGACATTCATGAAAGTATTGAAGTTGGAGAAATGGAAGCAAATAACATCCAAGAGATCGAATATGAAAAAAAAAAAAAAAAAAAACCAAAAAATTGATAATAAGTATTTTATAAATTTAAACACTATCTCAAGGTCAAACCTTTCTTTTCTAAGCCTTGAATAAATGGCCTATTAACAGAAATATGCTCGTTTGAATTAGGCTTTTACTTCAGAAAAATCCTAAAAGAATTTTAATTTGTAGCATAATATAGTTCCTAAAGAAAAGGGGAAATACCTATCATGTACTTAATGAAAACAAATTCATGTCAAGCGCTTGTCAACGAAGTTATGGTACGGTCGTTTCATCATTGTTATGAATCCTCAGCCATACTTAGATGACAATACTTGTTGGTCAAATTTGCTATCCCACGGAAATAAGGACAGACGGAGAAAAAGACTAAGAAAATATGGTGGGGAAAAGTGCAGGGGAAATGGGGGAACCCCGAGTAAACCTGCCCAGCGCGGATCGTCTTCCATCACGAAACCCACATGAGAACCGAACCCCGGTTCTCAGAGGTGAGAGGCCAATGTCTTAATGACAACGCCAACCGCGCGGCTCTATATAGTTCCTAAATCTGTAATCTTCGTTTAATCAAGAGAGATGCAATAGGAGAAGGTGTTGTACCTTTGACCGATTGTACCTTTGACCACCCTTGATTGTGGTGTCATCTATGAGCATACTTTAAAAGCTTTTCTATTTAATATGTAATATTCCCACTATTTGCGCCTTTAAACCTTCAGTAGCAGTTAGCTCTTTGACTTGCAAGGAGTGAAAAATATTTTTCCAATTCCATCACCGAAAAGTAAGTATTTTGCAAGTGAAAGTTTCTTTAATAACATTGGTTGTTTTCTATAACATAATAGAAATTAAGCCCAACGCACTAGACTGAAAAATTACAAAATACAAAATAAAAAGAGCTCACGCTATCGATTTCATTAGCACTTGGCTAATTTCTTCAGGCGACATTACAAGATAAATAACAATACAAAAAGTCAGTCTTTATTTAAAAACTAGATGAAGACCAGGTGATATTTAAATGACGGTGAAGTCCAACTATTACAGGCAGGGAGGAGTGCATAAGAGTCTCGGAGCAAGTTATTTTATTGTCCATGGTTTGGTTTATTATTGGTTGCAATGGAGGTAAAGACTGAAAAACAAAAGGGCTACATTTAATAAAATAATCTTTAACGTGCGTAAAATTTTTATAACATAAAAGAAATTAAGCCCAACGCACTAGACTGAAAAATTACAAAATACAAAATAAAAAGAGCTCACGCTATCGATTTCATTAGCACTTTGGCTAATTTCTTCAGGCGACATTACAAGATAAATAACAATAAAAAAAGTCAGTCTTTATATAAAAACTAGATGAAGACCAGGTGATATTTAAAAGACGGTGAAGTCCAACTATTACAGGCAGGGAGGAGTGCATAAGAGTCTCGGAGCAAGTTATTTTATTGTCCATGGTTTGGTTTATTGTTGGTTGCAATGGTTGCAACAATTCTCATTGTTTGTTTTCTTTTGATTGATATTTTAACAATAATGAGTAATACATCTATGCCTATAGATCCATTGTTGGATTTTTAATGTCACTGGATTAACCAAAAAATTGTACCATGGCGTTAAACATAAGTTCGACTGATGTTGTACCTTTGACCACAGCAAGGTGTTGTTCCTCTGACCAGGTCAAAGGTACAACATTACTTAATAATATGTAAATGTTTTTTACTTACAGTCATTTTAGCATTATGTAAAATGAAAATTTAAATATTTTTTACCAAATTTTTATTTTTTTACCAAATCTTATCCAAAGATAGTAAACAATCGATTGTTTGTCCATGACTTTGAGTCTGATGTTGAATATTCATCAGAGGAAAGTGTTTTCGATCTTTCAGATAAATGCCATGAGTTGGAGAAGGAATTAAACTTAGGAAAAGAAGATTTAGTTGAAGAAAGTTATGTCCTTGTCAAGCTGACAAAAAAAAAAAAAACAACCAAGAAATACTTTGTGGCACAAATAAAGGAAACAGCATGTGATTATTTTAAGTTAAATATTTGAAAAAATTACCAAAGATGGCAAAATTCATCCAAGAAAAAAATCACCTCTACGACGTAGAACTACAAGATATTGTGGCCAGGCTACCAAATCCAACCACAGCTGGCTGCACAGCCCGCTCGACTAAAATGTCTTATCTTTTGGAGTTGATTTTTCATTGTATAATGTAGAGTAAACGGGCAGACGTAGGCTACTTAAGCCATTAGAATTTATTACATGTTTGATTATTCTACTTTGAATTGCATATATTTGCCAAATGTATACATTTCTGAATAAAAATGTTAATTAAATAACTTGGATCTAACTATTAGTTTCTATTACCACCTGGTCAAAGGTACAATACCCTCTGGTCAAAGGTACAACACGTAGAACACATGCAGTTGATGTCAAGATGCGTGAAGATCACATGTATCCGTTCAGGTAAGGATTTACTTGAGTACAAAAAATTATAAAATTCATTTAGTGAAAACTGGTCAAAGGTACAACACCTTCCCCTACTTCTAAAATGTCTTCTTTAATAACAACAACGATATTTCATTTTCTTTCATTTTAATTTGATTTATCCTGCATTTGGGATCATCCTCATTTGACTGTTTTTTTCTAAGGAATTTACATAATATAGGATATGACGATAATAGTCTTCTTCTTAATATACAAAAATGAATATTTCTTTGTTTGTTTGCCCCATATGCGTTCCTATACCATTCATCAGATTGCGATGAAACTTTCGTTAGTTGTTGTGCGCTTGCCTGCGAAGGTTTCTGAATTAGTAGAACCATTTTACATTACATGGTGCGCGAGTTGTTGCAACAAATGAATGTATTTCGGGTTTCAACGTTTACAGTTTCCGGTGAGACTCGCATCGAGTCTGTAACTCGATATAATTAAGCTATTAAGATAGATCCAAGGTTCTTAATGGTACCATTAAATCAAGGGTACTCAAATTGGATAATCAAATCATTTTGTTATTCCATGTTGTTTCCATGAAATTTTATTCTTGGGAACTGACCTAGACAACTGAAGGAAACATACATTCAAAACATTCTAACAAAGCATACATTCAAAACCTAATAATTTTGTTACCACTGCACCCATTTTAATGAAATTTGGCATACTTACTCAGTTGTTTACGCTGATTTCGAAACTCAAAACTATTTTTGCCATTGAAGCTTCGTTCACAAGTTAGCGCAGTATTTAGATTACAAAGGCGAGTTTTTAAATGCCTTTTGACGTTATGGATCAAAAATAACAACTATTCCATTCTTACTTTTAGTAAAATTTATTTACAAGGACAAACTTTAGATATGGTTGGTATTTATTTACCAGAGCCGGTTTTTAGTCATGGACAGTTATATGTTGCTATTTCTCGATCACTTCATGCTTGCGACGTCAAAATCAAAATTCTTGACCGAATAGATCAAGGACATCTGATAGAAGGATCTGATGCTGTTTTTACAAAAATGTAGTTTATAAGGGGTTGTTTACTTTGTAGTTGATAGTCGATAATAAAATGAGTTTTCAGATTTTTTTACGCCTGTCCTTAGGCTTTGCTGCTAGTATACTATATTTGTTGACTGATTAGTTGTTTTTTCATCCATGAATTTACACAGAATTTTCTCAAATGTTTGATCTAAGGACCCAGAAAGTTTCGCTCATTTGTACATATCGATCTCCTTTTACATAGATTTTCCCAATTTTTGAAAAACAACTCACTTGAGATCCTTTTTGGCAAATCAAAGTAAAACTGGAATGAATAATGCAACGAAAAAAATTGCTTTTATATATTTTTGTATTCATTGCTTTCACTTTTTCTGCCTGTCACAATTTCCTACAAAAAATTAACTGAAGCAAAACTGGAAAAAAAAAACAACAAATAAATATTTATAAGAGAAAGAAGGTTTCTTATATTACTTGATTAACAACATCGTTCATCCAAACAAAACATTCAAATGACATTTATATTGTGTTCCAATAAGGAAATCCTTGGGCTACCCAAACAGTAGCAAGAATTACCACATTTTAGCATTTCCTTAAACTCTCTAATATCATTAGATGTTGGATTACATAAAATAACCTCAAGAACTACTTTATGGAAAGATTCAATATATGAGCTCTCAGTAAATCAAGCAATAACGCACTGGTAAAAACCAGATACACAGAAGCTCGGTTATAACGCGATCTTTCGGATCCAAATTTTGCAATTTTATAATTATATACCTTTTCCAAAATAGAAAGGGTCCAAGATCAAATCGCGTTATATCCGAATTCGCGATATAAACAACCGCGTTATAACCGAGCTTCTGTGTAATTAGAAACCAGAACAATGGCATCCCAGGTCTTAAGCATATAATGTGGATAATTATGATAGCGGCACATTTTTCAACGAAACAAAATTAATTACGAAAATTGGCCAGTACACTTGCATTCAAATATTCATTGAAACGTGCCATTTTTTTTTTTTCTTTATGGTGGCAGATGCTTTTATTCTATTCCACAGGAGACTGCATTGCTTTAAAATGTAAAAACGACTTAACCCAGTAATGTTAAACAGTTATTCTATCTTTATTCATTATTGTTATCCTATCCGCCCTTCTACAAAACTGTAGCAGATATAATCGATGATGGTCATGAGATTCTCTACTCTTTAGAACTGATGGAATAGCATTCCTGATGCAAAGGAAAAAATAAAAATTCTGACTGAAAATATCTCTATCGTAAAGCACTATTTCTTTGTTTGTATTTTTTTTTCTCAGTGTTTTTAAAAATATATATTTCTGTAATGAAAGGAATGCGAGAAAATAACATTCATTAATATCTTCCTAAATGGAAGTTTATTTATTCGAATGAAACCAGCCAAGTGTTTGTGATATAACAATTACCCAATACATAGATTTGTGTATTATGATCGCATAGGCTATTTATACAGGCAACATTATCAAATAAAAATATTTTTTTTTTCAATCATCAAAAAAAAATTATTAGCAATTTATTACTGTAGTTCAAAATTACTTATTTTTCAATTCGTTTTTAAACATTAAACGAAATGTTTCTCATCCTTTCGATTTTCCTACCGTTTTTAGCGGCTCCTATGTTACAGCTTGCCTGTAAAACATAGGTGACCTCTCTTGCATTTATGCTTGCTGGATGTCATACTCTGTCACACTTTGTAGTGGCCAAACGGTTAGAGATATTAGAATGAAACCTTCACCATTGTGTTCAGCATCAAAAAGTAGGTGATCACGTCCAAAAAATCAGACCTGTAGGTCCACTCCCTGACCCCCAAAGAGTGGTTTGCTAATAATGGTTGCTAAAAACCAAGAAACCTGGTATTGTTTTAATTTCGTTATTAATATAAATGTGATTGCTGCGTATGCAAAAGGCGCAATTGTTGCGTTTATTGTGATTGTTATAGAGCTGCATTATAAATGTGATTATTGCGCATGCAAAAGACGCAATTGTTGCGATTGTTGTGATTGAAATTGAAACATGTCTCGACATGTGGAAAAACGTGCTGATGCAAAGCGAGAAGCTTCATGCTTGCGTAAAAACGGTCTCGCTCAAAGTCAGAGACAAAAGACAAGAGAACGAGAAAGAAATGCTGAAGCATATCGCCGACTACGATCTGATCGCTTCCGATAAAATTTTGTTTATAACATTTTGTTCATAAAAAATTGTGCATATTATGGGGCCGCTTTGCTTTTGACACTGTCTAAAAGCATTAATTACCTTGTTTCATTTCATTTGGATCTCCTCAAATTTCAAGCTTTACTTAATAGATCACTGTTTCTCTTCTATTTTAGTGGCAGTTCCTGAAGGAAGTTAAGAACATTTCTATATTTTTATTTAAAAAAAAAAATTGTGATTATAATTTTGTTTTTTAAAGGAAGAGAAAAGAAAACTTGATGAATAAGTTTTTGATATGATGTTTTACACTGTTCTTCAAAAATATTTTGGTTTAGGGAATTAGTGGCGTAATTAGAAATTAAAATTCAGATGCTCAAATTTAAGAATATAAAAAAAATAAGAAACCTTGCGTAAAACAAAAGAGAAATGCTTTAAAGTAGCTCTAAACGCCCACTACTAAATGCCTTTTTTTAGTTATTCGAATCGTCTAGAGCGTTTCATATTTTAAATGGCATGTTGCTTCATAATGTATACTTTAGATAAAAGAAGTGAAATAATAATTACAATAACATTTTATTACAATAAAAGTAAAATAATAATAAGCTTAATACTTAAAATGCAGTCTGATCTTAACGATAATTCTAATGATACTGTTAAACTAATAAGAGAAATGTTATATATTTATTTTACTTTGGAAAAATATGAAGAATTTTTATCAAATAAAAATTTATAGATCAATAATAAAATCATTATTTAGTTTTGAATTTTATAAATTTTATTATAGTTTAAGATAAGAGTCTAAAATTGTAAAAACAAAAAATTCTTGTAATTGTAAATCATAAACTTGATAACAAAGTTTACTTTTTTTTAAAAATGAAAAGTAAATAAAGTTTTATTTATTTAAACGTTATTTAAATGAATTTACTTATTTAAATAAATAAAAAAAATAAAAAATGAACTCATTTAAGTAACCTTTATTCATAATTACATTGAGCTTCTAATATAGAAACAAAGTGTAGATGTTTGGTAAAATTTTGTAGATCTCAAAATTTTTATCATAAATTCGGAATTTATTGTTAGTAAAACTGTCAATTTTAAATTAAAAATGCTTTTTAACATTTGAAACTATAATGTTTGAACACTTTTATTTAGGAGTATTCATTATATATAGAAGACTCGAACATTGAAAAAAAAAAAACTCTTAACCTCACATTATTATTAAAGCCTCAAAAAAAACAAAACAAAAACAAAACATCAAAATTCTGTAGAAATAAAAAGTCCTACAGTAACACTTATATCTTTCTTAAATTTTAAGACCTTTAATTTAAAGACATTCTATTACATTTAAAATTTACTTTATTTATTTATTTATTTATTTATTTATTTATTTTCACGGTACTTGACAGCTTGAGATTTTTACAATAAATCCTGCAGTTAAGTGTCTTTCTGTTCTAAGAATTATTTTGCCGTTTTTCCTAGAATTTTGTCTCTAAGAAAGATCTCTCAACACCAATAACTGAATTGATTTATTCATGAGATCGTCGGTCATAGAGATTTGCAGGAAATTGTTTAGAACGACCTATGAGTAGGAAAAAAAACCTCACTGAATTCATAAATACTCTTCTTAGCCAAAGAAATTCATGTGATACGTTTCATTTAAAAAAATAACAATAAAAAAAATAAAGGAAGAAATCGTGTATTTGTTGAGTTCTGGTCCATTGCAAGCTTCATTGGATCAAGATAACAAGAGCCAAAACCCAACAAGACATTTGGATCTCTCAGGAATTGATACAATTGGACGTTTTGTTTTCTTTATTTGTTTGGTGGTGGATTATCTTGGGTTGATATGGAATGACGTCAAATAGATTCGGTTATCATTGAATTCCACCCCCTCTCAAAAAGATAAAACAGAAATGAAATAAACAAGAAACCATATTTTTTTATAAATTTTAGCAGAATAAGTTGAGCTTTGTCAGTCACATAGAATTCAGATCAAATAAAGGATGAAATCGGGTTATCCTAATTGGTGTTGTTACATTGGCTTACATTTTAAACTTTTACAATACGAAATCAGAATGGAAAGAAGCATTTACCTTTTAAATTTAAATGTAATTCAATATTTTTAATATTTCGTGGTTATTGGGAAAAAAAACTTCAATATATGATTTTGAATTGTTTTTAGTTTATTTTCGATCGTCTGCAAAATAAATTACATATAAAAGAATTCATAGCAAGGTAGAGTTAACCAAATTTTGCACCTTATTAAGAAAAACCAAATAGTAATTGCCTGAAAAGTTAATTTCTCTAAACCTTAATTTACTCTTAGACAAATAAAAAAAAAACTAAGCTTTCTTTAATTAGAAACCAATAATAATCAAATTAGAGAAAAGTCAGATTTCGAACAATTTTTTTCCGGCATCCCGTTTCATTACAAAAAACTTAATTCGGAACTTAATTATGGAGTTTTTTTTTAGTTCATATTTCCAAATTCTAAGTCGCCAAATGTGGCTTGAGTACTACTTTGTCAGGAATCTTCATCTATTATCATATATTTTTAAAATAGACTTCTATGTCTGGCTATTGTCTTTTATAAGCAACAAAAACATCGTGTCGCAATTTATTCTCAGAATTTCTGGGTTGGCAATTAACCTATAGTTTTCTGGAATTCATCGAGTTGCATAAAACTATCAAGGAGAGATCCTCTTTTATCCATAAATGAGAGATTGGGAGTAAAACGTGATAACGGATATTTGAGTCCTTCATGATTTTATGATTGGCGATCTATCTTTATTGTTTCAGAAAAGAAACTTGGAATTTATTGAAAATTGCAGATATTACGTTAACTCCAGAAGCCTTTCAGTCACGTTTGCTAAGACCAAAATATTATGATTGATTGCAAAAGAATTTAGACTTGAAAAACATATTTATGGATAAGAGATGAGTGATTTTTTTTCCTTCAACAATGCATTATGAATTGAGATGGAATTATAGTGCCATTTTTGTGCTTGTCCTCAAACTGAAGTAGAAATCTGAAATTCGATTATCCTAAATCTTTTTAAAATCTTCAAACACTGTTCAAAAATTAAAATTAAACAAATGGCAGCCTCTGGTATTTAGCTCCAGTTCAAGTATATGTAATCCCACCCAAAACACTTCATGTAAAATAAGTTGCCAAGACTCACATGCTCATAATGCTTTCACTGTTAAAAAGATATGAGATCTCATGTAGAGCCAAACCCCTAACTCTACGAGGCCTAACTCTACAAGCCCTAACTCTAAAAACCTTATATCTTGGTCAAAAAGTATGCCTTGGCCGTTTCGTGGCTGTCACACAGACAATCCCATGGAGTTATGTAAAGGATATGGAGTATGCCAAGGCACACTTTTTGACCAAGATAGTAGGGTTTTTAGAGTTAGGCATGTATAGTGAGGGGCTTGGCATATATGAAATCTGATAACTTTTTAACAGTGAAAGCGTTATGAGCATCTTGGCAACGTATTTTACATGAAATGTTTTGGGTGAGGTGAAATAGTTCCATGAAACGGCCAAGCCATACTTTTTGACCAAGATATAAGGTTTTTAGAGTTAGGGCTTGTAGAGTTAGGCCTCGTAGAGTTAGGGGCTTGGCTCTACATGAGATCTCATATCTTTTTAACAGTGAAAGCATTATGAGCATGTGAGTCTTGGCAACTTATTTTACACGAAGTGTTTTGGGTGGGATTTCATTTCTTTTTGTAGGATGAGATCTGATAACTTTTTAATAGTGAAAGCGTTATGAGCATGCGAGTCTTGGCAACCCCTTATTTTACATGAAATGTTTTGGGTGGGATTTCATTTCTTTTTGTAAGATGAGATCTGATAACTTTTTAACAGTGAAAGCGTTATGAGCATGTGAGTCTTGGCAACCTTTTTTACATGAAATGTTTTGGGTGGGATTATCTATTACAACTAAATTTAGTTTTAAGATTATTTACAAAATGGATTTTTTTTCAATACCCTACTTTTCTGTTTTTCTATTGGTCAACTTGTATATACAAGCTGTTTGCACTTTTGTAAGAAATCACATTATTACACAGTATTATTTAGGCCGAAGCATTGAGGGTACGACGCATTTCAGATCTTAATAAAATCCAAAGTATAAAAGCTAGATAAATGAAACTTAGCGTATTTCATTAGTATGGTAACTGCATCTTATCCTGAAAATTTGAGCTCTCTAGTATTATCCAGGCCGAAGCTATGAGGGTTCGATAATACATAACCAGACCCACCCCTTTTGAGGGGTTGGAAGGTGAAAGTTACGGATTTCTTAATTTTTTTTGTGTTTGTGTGCTAATCCTATCCTGCATACCAAATTTCAGCTTTCTAGGACTTCAGGAAGTACCCTAGAGGTTTTGATGATCATGAGTGAGTGAGTCAGTGACGAAATCGACGTATTTTAGGTATTAATAAAATCCAAAGTATAAAAGCTAAATAAATGAAACTTAGCATATTTCATTAGTCTGCTTACTGCATCTTATCCTGAAAATTTCAGCTCTCTAGTATTATCCAGGCCGAAGCTATGAGGGTTCGAAAATACGACGAAACACTTCCAGTAAAGGTACGTAGTGCCCTTCCTGCCTTCGGCTCGTCTTGGCGGGGGCACTGCCGTGCCCCCAGATCTTTGAAATAAATGAAACTTGAAACATAAGGTTAAGTAAATGGATTTAGATAGCTTAAGAATAAAGTAATTGCATCTCTTATGGTATTGTTTCATATTAGAAATGATATATTTTGAAAGTGATAAATTTAAGAATTTATAAAAGAAGACCACAAATTCTTGTTTTAAGTTGATAAATGCTTTGTTCAAATAAAAAAAAATTCTCGCTGATTTTTATCAAGTTCATAATAAAGATTGTGCAGCTGTAAACAAAATTTTTATTTAATAAAACAAAAGAAAGAAATGAAGGAAATGTTTTACGTCGCTCAGTAATTAATAGTGAAGAAATTAGTTCAGCCGACACACAAAAATTGAGCTTCTTTGGGTTGACAATGAGCTCCTCAAAGGAAGCTCGAAAGCTCCAAATCATGTATGTATGGTTTTAATTTTTAATTATGATTATGTTTATATTTTTAACTTATTTTTATTGTGTCGACTGAAACTAATTTCTTCACTAAAAAAAAAAAAGAAACTTTACCGACACATTTAATGAACCTACCTTTTCATGAATTTAATGATCTCCCATCTTTCCACCAATTTCTAAATCCATTGTAAAAAGCGTAAAACTTGTAAATTTCTTCGTTTGTGAAAACTGATAAATTCCATGTCTTTTGATAGATAAAATGAGTTAAATCAAAATAGACCAAATTTTCGGCATCTTTAAACTTTATAAGGGGGCGTCCATTATTTACGCGAGGTGTTTTTTTTTAAAAATTTGGACCTCCCCTCCCCCTTGGTGAGATTCGGTAAGATGTGGTGGGATTCCCCCCTCCCCCTCACGTGAGATTGCCCTTATCATTTTAAAATAATTAAATTTATTTGATATGTTCATGTATTTTGCTTCAAACCACTAAATACCTAAAGCGTTACTGATGCTTCTATGAAATACATTTTTTCTGTGAAAGAAGAGGAAAAAAATGATACTATGTTTAAGGTGCACTATAACGAATTTAATTGAATTTAGTAAAAGTAAAAAAAAAAAGGCTGCGACACCACCTTCTCTAATTCTTTACTCACTCGATGGGCATTAATGTGTTTCATCTATTGTATTGATTGAACACATGACGTCCATGTCTTTTGGTAGTATAGGAAGCAGTCATTAAACGTAACTACATCCCCTCGTGCAGCCACTCCAGCCTATCGTCCACTTGAAATCTGACACTTGCGCGGGACTTGTTTCAAATCGGGGAATCCCGCGCATAGAAAATATTACAAAATGTTATAATCTGTTATAATATGTATATTCTCTGAATTAAAAAGTTGAAGTGAGATTTTCATTGACCCCCCTCCCTTTAAATGAGATTTGGTGAGATTTTGCCGGATTTCCCCCCCCCTACTTTTGAACTCACGTAATTAATGGATGCCCCCTAAATTTTTAATGTTATTATAAATTTAGGAATTTAATGCTAAAGTCGTGGTGCTCGAAAATGCATTTTCTCATCCATTCTAAATGTTCATTCTAAATTACTTAAATACTGAAGCTAGAAAAGAATAATTCTATTCAAATGAAAGCTAAAGCCAACTGATAGAAATGCCAAGTGATGTATGACATAGAAGATCTACAAGGCAGCATTAATTAAATACATTATTTTAGTCTTTCTTTACTGTGCCTTTTTTTTTAAAGTGCAAAAAAACCCTTTTACCAATCAGATATTTCACAGATCAACCAAGAGATCATTGAAAAATGCCTAATATCAAGAGTAAACTTTGGCTTAATACGACGTCATCAATTAATATCAATTTTCATCAGTAGTTAGATGAAAATGATTAAAATGAAAGAGTTTTAAATCCTCTAAAATCAATTCTATTTTTTTCATATTATTAGATCCAACAGTTTGTTTGTTGGAAATTATAATTGGTTCCAAGGTTTTATCATGTATGACCGTGTACCGAGACCTGGTTGTGTACTGATGATTGCTCCTGGCTGATGATCGCTATATTAGCGTGAAACAGCTGTACCAGGATGTCATTTTGTATACAACTTGGTCTCACCCATTGTTATATTAAATAAAAATTTAAAAAAATCAAAATTCACATCTGCCTGATTCGAAAACAATATTTTAATAAAATAAATAAAAAGAATGTAAATTTCAAAATAATATAATATTGTTATTGGAGTAGGTTGTAAATAAGATATTGTTTTGTGACAGTTTACTTCTCTAATTGTTTTCATGCAGATTTAAGTTTTCATTTTTGTATAAATACATTTCCAGAATATCATTTAGTGGTTTCACAGTTTTTTTTTAATAAATTTTGTAAGTATATAATATTCGGACACCAATCATAAAGCTGAAATAATGCTTATTAACCGTATAAAAAAAAATAAACACGTTTCTGTTTTCTGTCACCTCCAAAAGCAAATTTTTCAACAGGAATCACATGAATCCCTGAAAATTTCAAAGACAAATTCAAAGACAAATCTTGCTGCAGAATGAAGTCATCCGTGTTTTCCAACTGTAGTAATAACCATTCCGTTAACTTGTCAAGGTAGTTGGAGCCTGTCACAGTGCTGTAATGGCATTTCACCCAAATGGCACAGAAAACATTCACTTTCTTGGAATCCCGCACCTGCTCCATGTAAGCGTAGGGGTTTTCTGTTCCCCAAATTCGCGTATTGTGTCGATTCACTATTCCACTCACATGAAAGGTGGCCTCGTTACTGAAGATCATGGTGGCCGCAAAGTTCTCAACTTCCCATCGATGTAATATCGCCTGACAGAATGCCTGGCGATGACGGTGGTTGTTCGGTGTCAAATGCTGCAGCCTCTGCAGGCGATATGGACGCAAATGTACGCGTTTCCGCAGCACCTGCCACACAGTCGTCTGCGGGATGCCAGTTCTGCACTTCCTCTGCGCGTTGAGGTTTAGGGCTACTACGGTACCTGTCCCGAATGCGGTGCACATTCTCCTCAGGGACTGTCGGTCGGCCATTCGACTTGCCCTCTTCGTTTAAATTGATCATATCATTACGAATGGAGTTCTGGGTAGGTAGATCATTCTGAAATTTGATGCGAAAACCTCGCTATACCATCACCAACGACATGGTTGCTTTATTCTGAAACATAGAAAACTTTTCCTCACCTGTGAACGCCATGTTGTCAACAATAATATATGTCGAGCAGCAGCGGCAATTGTTTATTACACGGGCAACAGCAAATGACTCACTGCTTAGACCAATGACCCACTGTTTCCAGAACTATACATAACGGGTTTACAGTAGCCATATGACTAATATAGGTCACATTTCACATTCTGAGAAGTACAAAAAAAAATTGAACCTGTGCTGTATTCAACTTACCATTCGTCGCATCGTAGCGATAATAGCGATGTTACAGGAAATTTTTGAAATCGTTCAAATGATTTTTGCTCACTCTATATAAATTCAACCTATTTATTTAATATAAATAAATGCTAAATAAAGGCAGTAAATATCAGAACTTTTGTCTTCTCTAGAAAAACTGATTTATTAAAACAATATATTTCTTCCCAAACGACAAAAATAATAACATAACAATTACATCGAAGAGAATTCAGAAATTTAAAAGAACAAACAAAACGTGAAGAGTGGCGATATTACAGAATTAATTTTAGATTTTAATTTCAAATTTTAAATTACTAATTTTTAAAGATAAATTTAAATTTAAAGTCCAAATCCTGTAACGTTGCTCCATTTCTGAAAATAATTATTTCTGAAGAATCATTCAATAAATTCGCCGTTCTATTCCCAAAAACAATTATTTTTAAAAATTTGTAATTTAAAATTTGAAATTAAAATCTAAAATTAATTCTGTAATTTGGACAATCTTCACGTTTTGTTTGTTGGTAATCATACCTCACGTTTTTGTTTGTTCTTTTAAATTTCTGAATTCTCTTGGATATAATTATTATTTTACAATTTTTGTAGTTTGGGAAGAGGGAGAGATTCCCTATTCCTATGGTGAAATATGGCTAGAAAAAGAAGTATAAATCCTTCGAAATATTGCCTTTGATGTAAGACGTTTTGGAGTATTAAAAAAGTTTATTGAAATATTAAAGAGTACTGCTAATGGATTAGTGAAGCGTAAAATACAGCCACTCCTAATCAAATGTCAACCTCGCCTCCTTGTGGTGCAGTCTGGATCTTAACGAAAGAGGCTCTGAAGACCGAGTATTGGCGGTATAACCAGAATATCTGAATAGAGGAAATGCTTTCATTGGCAAGTTCAGAGGCCATAAGATAGCAGCCCTATCATTGAACTTACCCTGCGATAGAGTGGTGATCTATCCAGGGGAATTTAATATTACTCGAAAAACTTAGAAGATGAATAACAGGACAGATATTAATGGAAACGAACCGGCTAATGGAACTGAACTCTTTGGGAAACTGAAATTTGCAACTTGGAATGTACGTGGTATCGCAAATAAAATGGAGGAATTAAACATTGAATTAAAGATTCGAAATATAGACATAGCTGTAATAACGGAGACAAAAAAGAAAAACAAAGGATCATTAATGTTTAGACACTATATTATGATTTATTCTGGTGTTGATGAAGATAGATGGGCCTCATCGGAAGTTGCAATTTGGATCAAAAAAGTTTGGAAAAATAAAATTGTAGACTACCAATAGATATCAGATAGAATTATAATGATCAGAATAAAAATTATGAACAAAATTTTTAACATTTTGGAAATATATGCTCCAACACAGGAGAAGGATGAAGAATCAGAAGAATTTTATGAAAATTTACAAAGTTGTCTTGACAGAATAAATAAAGATGAAGCAATAATTTTGATGGGAGATTTTAATGCCAGAGTAGATAATCAACCAATTACAAAATGTATAGGAACAGAAGGAGAACCAACAAGTAATTATAATGGAGAAATGTTAAAAGATTTCTGTGTTTTCAATAATTTAAAAATCAGTAATACTTTTTTCAAACATAAAGAGATACATAAATATACATGGGAAGCTAGAGGAGTTAAGTCTATCATAGATTATATTATTATAAACGAAAAACTCAATAATAATATTAAAGATACGAGAGTATATCGTGGAAGTGAAATAGATAGTGATCATATGTTAGTGGAAAGCAGATTTGAAATTAAATACAAATCCATTTATAAAAAGAAAACAGAAAATAAGGTAATTTCTAAGAAACTCAAAATTTACCTCCTTGAACAAGAAAGTATTAGAAATTTATACAGAAATAGACTGAAAGACAAGATAACAGAATCTACAAACAACATAGAATTAGATTGGAAAAACATCAAAGAAGGAGTATTACATGCAGCAGAGGAAAGTTTAGGCTATAAATCACATAAAAACAAGAAATGGATTAGAACTTGGAACGAAGATCTACAGGAAAAGATTTGGAAAAAAAAGCAAGCTTTCAAAATTTATCTACAAAATATAAACACAAACAATTATGTAGAATATAAAAAATTGCGAGCAGAAGTTAGGAAACTATCACGGAAAACACGTAGAGAAGATTGGGATAAATTTGTTGAATCTTTAGAACATGACATCACAGGACCCCAAAGAATAGGCTTCAAAATTTTCAGACAACTACAATGTACAGAAAATGATAAATTAAGAATGAATTTAATACCAGAAGAAGAATGGAAAAAACATTACAAGTCACTCTGGAATGAAGAAGATCAGGTAGAAGTTGAGAATGATTTTCAGAAATTTGATAATACAACGGAAAGCTCAGATGGAATTACAATGGATGAATTAGAAAATGCCTTAAAAAACTCAAAGAACAGGAAAAGTCCGGGATCAGATGGAATATATATATAATTATTTAAATATGGAGATGAAAAATTAAAAGAAAAATTACTCAATCTGGAAAAAACAACAAATACCAACGGAATGGGAAACTGGAATAGTAATTAGTATACATAAAAAAGGACCAAAGGATAATTGTCAAAATTATAGAGGAATAACATTACTACAGACAGCATACAAATTATTTACGAACATTATAAAAAATAAATTAACCCAGTTTACAGATACTTATTTAGAAGAAGAACAGTGTGGATTTAGAAAAGGAAGAGGATGTACAGATGCTATATTCACATTGCAGCAATTACTTGAAAAAAGAAGAGAATTTAATTTGCCAACGTACCTACTTTTCATTGATTACGAGAAAGCTTATGATAACCTAAACAGAAATTTACTGTGGAAAATTATGGAAGAAGATAAAATTCCGACGAAATTAATTGATGTAATTAGAAGTATATATAGAGAAATAAAAATTAATATAAAATTCATGAACGGAAAAATATCAGAACCTTTAACTATAAATAAAGGAGTGAGACAAGGATGTGGACTTTCCCCAATACTTTTCAACATATATATAAATAGAATTCTAAAAGAATGGAAATCAATATATAAAAATGGTATCCAGATCACAAAAGATAAAAAATTGAAGACATTACTGTATGCTGACGTTCAAATTTTGATAGCAAATTCAGAAGATGAACTTCAAATTGGAGCAAATCATTTAAATACTATCTCAAAAAATTATAAAATGAAAATTTCGGAATTAAAAACAAAATCCATGGCAATGTGTGGAAAACAAATACAAAGAGTGAAAATTGTAATTAATGGAAAAATAATAGAACAAGTATCAGAGTTTAAATATTTAGGAAACATAATTTCATGTTACAACGATGAGGCAAACCTGATATCAAACAAAGAGACATACAACAGAATGAATGGAATAATTAGAAGAAGATTTGGAAAACAAATGACGAAAGAAACACTACTAAGATTACATAACATTACCGCCAAAGCAGCAATTAAATATGGGAGTGAAACCTGGATATTGAAACAAAGAAACAAACAAAGATTGGAAACTTCACAAATGAAATTTTTGAGACCTTCATTAGGATTTACACGCTTCGACAAAAAGAAAAATAATGATATTCGAGACCAACTTAAAACTCCAAGTTTAATTCAAGAAATTCAAAATTACCAAAAAAATTGGCTTAACCATGTTGAAAAGATGTCTAACGATAAGATTCCAAATTTAATTTTGAAATAAAAAACCCAAAGGAAAAAGAGACAGAGGACGACCAAAAATAAGATGGAAAGACCAAAATCATCTTCAGAGCTAGGAACAGACAATCATTGTCTATACCTAAGATGTTCAAGACAAGACAAGGTTATAAATTGGTACAGTATTGATGTAGTACTTTACTATTTCAATTTGAAACACATTGAAAACAAATTAGATTTTTACATGAGTTTTGGATACTAAATTTACTAACAGTCCTTATTCATTCTTGAATCTAAATAAATCAAATTGTCATTTTTCGAGCTTTTTTGGCAGCAAAGTTGTTAATAATGTCATCAAATGAAATAGATGATGTTCTCTGGTGCTCGATAGAAATGATGCTCAAGTTAGAGAGTCTGTCTTGTTCCATTGTGCTCCTCAAGTAGTTTTTGACTATTTTCAATTTACTGAAGCTTCTTTCGGCTGAAGCAACTGTAACTGGTAAAGTTAGAAAAATCTTCAATGCCATAGTCAAGTTTGGATAAGCATCTTGAAGTCCATGTTTTAAATAGTCTGGAGCATTGCCTTTGCATGTACCGTTTTAATCCGTCGTCAATTTCCATCGCATGGTGCTTGAAGCTTTCTACTTCTTGAAAAAGTTCTTCTTTGTTCAAATCCGTTTTGTAGAAATCCGCGACTTTTTCAGCTTCTAACCTTAGCTCTGCAACATTCATTTTATTAATTATTTTTCCATTCAGGAAACTAAATTTAAAGTTTACTTCTTCCAGAGCTTAAAATCGAACATTCATGTCATTTAAAATACTGTCAAATATTCCCCTCAATCCCACTTTAAAAGAGTCTTCTTGCGATAATCCACTGATCTCATCTTCACAAATCTCTTCAATTATTTTCTTTTTTTTCCTTTTTTTTGAGGGACATTCTTGAAATTCTTGAGGGACATCAAGGCTTTTAGCTATTCTTCTGGCTTCCGAAATAGCATCTTCTGGTGCATTGCTCCTTATTGATTCTAAATCTCTTATTAAGCCCTTGATGTGTCTCGCAGCTGTGTCTATGGTGACGTCATCCCTTTGTAGGCATTTATTTACGCGATCAATTTTTTGCATAATTTTGCTCCAGAAGCATGTTAGGACAATAAATTCAAATTTACAAATGTTTTGTGCCAAACATCTAGCTTCCGCTTTTGTTTCAGCGTTACAGAGCGAACTGTCGACCAATTCCTCTAAAGCATAATTCAAATCGTTTAAATGCTTATGAAAAACATCCACTGACTCCTTCCTTGCTGACCATCTGGTCTTACTCAGGGATTTTAAGGAAATCGGCACATGCTTCTTTAAAACTTCCCATCTTGAAGTAGAAGATTAGAAAAAAACAAACAGACGATTTACTATACCAAAAAAAGATTGGGCTTGTGGAGAGAGCTCAGCAGCATGCACACCAACTAAATTTAATGAATGAGCTGAGCATGGTACAAAACATGCCAGCTTGTTTTCTGTTAGAATTCTACTTTGAACTTCCTTATAAATGCCGGCCATGTTAGCTCCATTGTCGTAAGACTGGCTTCTGCAATTTTTGATGTCCAATCCATCATTTTGTAATTTTTCTTCCGATATTCCTAACCCCGTTTTGTCGTGAATAATAAAAAAACCTATAAAACTCTCTGTTACATCAGGCCCAGTTTCAGTCATTTTCACATACCGAATAATTTGAGTCATCTGTTCTTTGTGGCTTATATCGGGAGTAGCATCAAATATAATTGAAAAATATTTGGCATCTTTCACATCTTTGAGAATATCTTCTCTTACTTAGCTGCTAATTAACGTGAGAAATTCATTTTGTATCTTGGGAGAAAAATATCCAATCTGACCTTTTCTATGGCGATTGATATGATCACGTAAATCAGCATTGTAATGGGAAATCAAATCGATTGTGTTTAAAAACCTCCCGCTTCTTGGATCACCAAAATTATCTAGCTCAGATGATCCTCTTAATGGCCCTCCTTGTTTTGCTAAAAATAATATTGCATCAATGATGTCACATGTTGTTTTAGGGGGCGCTCGCCATCTAACGCATCCCTAAGCAAACCACGACTACGAAACAAGGGGGGAGAGGTGCGTAAGGTGGGAGTGAGGTGTTTGGACGGGGAAAGGGGGAGGTGCCGTGGAAAGCCAGCCTAGAGACAGTGCCCTCGCCTTTCAGATGAAAGAGAAAGGGCAAAACTCAGATAAAGGGTTAAATGAAAGATTTTATTATTAAAATAAACTAATAGAGAAAATACAAGATAACAAGTAATAAGATATTTCACATATTCACTCTAATAGTCCGTTACGATCAGTCCTGGGCTGATAAAGTTCCCACGGGTGGCACAGTGACGAGCACCATTATTGACGGGGATGAACGGCCGGGACGGTCTCGGTGGCATTCTTTGGGCACTGCAGAGGCACACTTGCGATCACCGAAATCTGTCTCCGTATCTCCGGAGATGTCGACAGCTAAAAGCGGACAGGCGGCTGGATTGGAGACTGGCGGAATCGTATTTCTGCACGAGTCCGCGGTATCTCCTCTGTTGCTCGCCTTCCCGCACATGCACTGCCGTCGACTTTCTTTAAGGGGTGAGCTCCAAGCAAAGGGAGAAAGCGGGCAGGTTTTCTGCGACGACCATACACGCTTGCCGTGTGAACACGGTCGTCTTACCTGCGCCTCGCCTTCTCAAACGCTGCTCGCTTCCGTCGTGGTTCAACGCCGAGCAGGGTAAATGCGGTGGGGTTCTCGGCGACTGGAGCCGCTGGCTGCGGCGACCGTGTCGTCTTCCCCAAACCTCGCTCCCTGCTTTTGGCCGCCGCTTGTCGGATACTCTTCTGTCTTCCTCTCGGGGGCCGCATTATATTCTCGGGAGGGGTGGTGAGACATTTCTGTCCCCACCGTTGCTTCTGGCAGATCATTCTTTGTTATGAGGTTAGGCCTTTTGTTCCCCCCAGATGAAAGCATTTCTAGAGCAATTTAAAACAGGGGAAGGGCGGTAAACAAGCTCTTAGTTCCCGAGACAATGGATGCGATGGCAAGATGGATATTGCGTAAGTTTAGATGAAAGTTTCACGACTCTCTCCCAAAGTTGTTAAGCCATTGTCTAGGATTTCTTGGTGCCGAGTTGGCGGCGACTTTCAG
Organism: Thereuonema tuberculata; assembly: GCA_023159025.1. Lineage (NCBI taxonomy): Eukaryota > Metazoa > Arthropoda > Chilopoda > Scutigeromorpha > Scutigeridae > Thereuonema > Thereuonema tuberculata. The sequence goes on from JAFIDM010023217.1 coordinate 28,377, forward strand.
ACTTGTAGGCGCCAGGACTGAGAACGTAGAGAGAAATATGTAAAGTTGGAAATGGTCAGAAAAGGAAAAGAAAAATGTGTTAGAAATATTAGGAAAATGGAAAGGGAAATGAGCGGAGCGCGGGGCACGAATACGTTCGTGACAATGATACAGCGAAGCACTTGTCGCCAGTGAGTTTCTTCTCTTGCTATTTGTTCCTGTACCTCTTTATCTATTCCTCCCTTTTTCATTGACGTTTCAAGTGATTTCCAAGAACGCTTGTGATTTTGCGAATTTTCATGATCTGGAATTCTTTCATTCACCTTTTTCCATTGGGTGAAACACTCTTCTTTAGCTAAAAATGTCAAGGTACTTGTAGATTCTTTAAAAGTCTGTGAAAATAGTCTACATGGGATGCAAAATAGTGCATTTTTACTCCTGCTAAAACCTAGCCAGGATCTTTTTACTTGCTCTCCATTAGGCAACAGTTTGAAAAACCAGTTCTTTGTCAGGCTACGGCCCTCCCTCATACTTTTGCTTAGATCTAGCTCTTGTTCATTATCTTTATCTAACCTCATTTTCGTTATATAACATCTCTTTAAGACTCACTCACTAACCAACAAATAGAGACAATGACGATGCACGTGCCGTCATTGTTGTCCAGACAGGATTATTGGTAATGGCTGTTGGACATTCGTTATTGTTATTGTTGAAACTGGTAAATCATTTTTTTATTTTTTATTTTAACAAAATTTGGCTTAGTCATTCAAATTATACGTGGGCTGTTGCGGAAGTCATCGCTTTTAAAAAATGAGCTTAAAACATCTTTTTCAATCTTGTGTTTTTCAAACATTTCAGGATATTTCAAAACTGTGGCATTTGTATAACTTCCGTTAATATTGCCTCAATTTCGACCAGCCTATTCTTTTAAGGCAGCAGGTTGCCATTATGGTTCGTAATGAGAAACCGCAGCGCTGGCTACTACGAAAGTGGTAAATCAATTTTTTTTTTTTTTTTATTTTAACAAATTATAATATTATTTTAACAAATAAGCCGATATTCAAATTACATATGGGCTGTTGTGGAAGTCATGGCTTCTAAAAAAAAATTAGCTAAGAACATATTTTTCAATCTTGTGTTTTTCAAAAATGTTGAATTTGTTTTACTTCCGTGAATATTTCACGGGTCGCAACTAGTGAATCTAGATTTACGAAGAGGACAAATCTTGGCATGGTCTCTGTGAGTTGTAAGGTGGGAGAAAAAAGAGAAGCTAAGCTTAACTAAATCTTGGAGCCATGGGTGCACCCAGTGGGGAGGTTTGGGTGCTCGAGCGTCGAGCCCCACCTCCTTCCTCAAGAGTATAAAAAAATTTCGGTAAAGAGACCAAGTTAGATCGAGTTGAAATTCCTTAGAAAAGGAATAAATCAGGAGTGCTGTAACAACCCTTAAATCCTCCGATTCGCATCTAGTTTTCTGGGGGAGGGATAAAGTGGAACTAGTTTGAATTTGAACTGGTTGATAAAAGGCAAACATTTTTAACATGTCAAAGCCTAGCATTAACAATTAATGTTCTAAATTAAAGTAATTTTTAAAAATTCAAAAAATACTGAGCTTACCTTTTTCTGTTAACCACGACGACATAAAAGATGATAATCTGTTTTCATTGTGATGCCGTTCCTTGGCTTTTTTTCCTGTATTGTGCTCCAGAAGGTTTCCTTGACATTTTCGTTGTGTTGAGTGACTGAATCGGATCTGAACACACTATTTTCTAAATTAAATTATCTCTAAAACAGATAGATAGTTCAAAAATTAAATTCATATTTGTTTTGAAAATCTCGGGAATATTATATTAAAATTAATTTCTAAGGATGTTAACTTTGTATTTAATTAATTTCAAACAGAGAATTTTTGGATCCAGTATTTTTCCTTTTATTATTCTAACAAACTTAACAACAAAAATCATATATACAACTTATTTCAAAAAATAAATAAATAAATAAATAAATAAATAAATAAGTAAATAAATGAATAAATAAATAAATAAATAAATAAATAAATAAAATTAAGGATAGGTAAATTACAAAGCGTAAATAATAATACAGTGAAACCTCCGTTAACGGACACCCCGAATAGCGGACACCTCTAATTAGCGGACATTATTGCGGGTCCTAGTCCCTTAAAATAAGACATTCCATATTATCCACTCCGAATAGCGGACACTCTGTATAGCGGACAGTTATTTTAACTGTAAAAAAAAATTTTTTTTTTTTCGATTAACATTTCGACAAACATATTATAGTTGTATTTACATCGGTGTCCCATACATTGATACATTGTATCGGTATCCTATGATTCAATGCACGGATCTGAGGTCCTTTTTTTCACTGCAATTGCTTTGTAAATATCAATCCATCGTAAAGCTATCCTATAAACGTGTTGATTAAATTTAGTGCGAATTAAAATGGCGTCAAAAAGGAAGAGATTGGCACTGAAAGAAAAAATTGATGTTCTTGAAGTTGATGAAAAAGAAAAGCTGAGTGTGCGTTGTCTTGCTGAATGTTTTAAAGTTGGAAAAACTGAGATAAGTGAACTTTTGAAGGACAAAGATGAGATTAGAAAAATGTGGATGGTGAATTCAAACGAAAATTGAAGAATTTGAAGTTTCGTAAAACTGAAACAAGCAAAATCGACGAAATGGTGATAAAATGGTTCCGCTTTGCTCATGCAAAGAACATTCCTATAAGCGGTGTTTTCCTTCAAGAAAAAGCCAGAGAAGTCGGTCAAACACGTTTAGGATTGTTCACGTTTAAGGCATCAAATGGATGGCTAGAAATTAATTTTCTATATACTGTAATTAATTTTATCATTATTTAAGTAAGACAAACGGATTAGTACTCATTTAAAAAGAAATATAGTAAATAATTTGCAATTGTTCATATTCTCTCATACCGCAATGATAATTCTAGAAATTTAATTAATATTGTAATTTTCATTAAATGATATGCTATAAGCTAAAAAATAAAAAAAGACAGTCCTCCCCAATAGCGGACACCTCCCAATAACGGACAAAACTTCCGGTCCCGCGACTGTCCGTTATTCGGAGGTAACACTGTATATGTTGAGGATACTGAAGGCATTTACATTTCATTGTACTTATATTTCCTCCTTTAAAGAGAGGTCACCCCCACAACTAAAATTAATATTTAACTAGACTGTGGTGAGTTGTATATGATTAGCGTAAACTAGGCACGATACAAATATACCAAGTTTACATGGCTTTCAGTAAATTCCGAATCGGTAGGAATTATCGCCTATATCCCGTCCGGGATGTAACCTAAAGCACACACCAGCTAATCTAAAGTAAGGATTCAATCATTATCCTTATTTTCCCTCCAGAAAACTACAGAAATTAATTTCATTACCGATATGAAAAGAGAACTCACCAACAGGGCCGGATTTAAAGACCCAGGGTCCCTAGGCCCTACTTGACATTGCCCCCCCCCCATCCCGAAGCCTTTTTGGAAATTTAGCAAATAACATGCACTAGTACAGAAAATATAATTTTAAACGACTTTAATTAATATAAATAAACATCAGAAATAATATAGTCTATGCTATGTATGTCACTATATAGCTCTTAAATATTTTTTTATTAATGTAAGTTTAGAAAAACTTCTTACACAGATGCCAATGTCGCAGGTATTTTCAAAAATATTCTTAATGAAATTGTCACATTTGCAAACATTGGAGTAAGATCATTTGAAATAAAATTTTTTAAATTATTTTAAATTTTCTAAGGCATTCATGCTGGGCTTCATGTACGTTAAAAGGATTTCAATTTTATCACATAAATCTAACGCATTTATATCAGATTCATTTCGTTCATTATCGGACAATTTAATTTGCAAATCCATACAATATTTTATTTTAGTATCTCGATTCAATTCCAGCAATAAATAAATGTTATTTAGAAACTGAAAAGTTTCATTATGAACTGTCATTAGCTCAAACCTTTCCTGTATTTTGGATATTGCTGTATCTAAAATAGTGAAATAAAAATTATCTTTAAAATTTTCTAATGGCAATTCGAACTTTCATCCATACATAAACATTCTCATTTTTTTTGCGAGGTCATACAATATCAACCGCTGCGAACTCAGTTTCACAATCAATCTCCTGTGCAATCTTTTGAGCTTCATTCAACATATTTTTAATCATTAAGGGTAATTACCATTTACATAGTTGGAAATGTAAGCATCATTTATTATTGAGAATAAAGAAACTACATTATTGGAAATGTATGATGCTTCTACAATTATTTCGTTAAGATTCATTATTGAAAACGTGTGATGTCTTTACAATTATTTTTAAATTTTTCAAGTATTACTGGACTTAACTCTTCACCTTTCTATTTGTTAAAACATTTAAAACTGTTGACGACACATGCTTCTAATATGAATCTTGCTTCCTTATTATGTATGTTTTTATAACATTATTTCGACGATCGGGTCTGGATTGTGTCCTAATGATATTACATGATGTATTTTCTTTATTCTCAATAATAATGATGCCTAACGGTAATTCAATTATAATATTGAATCATTATTCAATATTACACAATAAACACACACATAAAAAAAAAACAAAGTTTTAACAATATCGAGTCTTAACAATATTGAGTTACAATGGTAATATTTTTTAGAATATATAATAT
>JAFIDM010023218.1:0-27747 GCA_023159025.1 Thereuonema tuberculata
TGTGTGCAGGTGCTGAAGACAATCATTGGAATACATTATTTCAAAATTGAAAGGCAAATAGATAATTTTTTTTTTAAATTTTTTATTTATTTACACTACTTGTAATAATATCAGAGTACTAAAAGAATTACACGTGAGTTCTTTATAAGAACAGGAGCTTTTAACAAGTTGGTATTGAATATCAAATGATATTGAAAAGTTCCAAAAGTACTTGGCTTAATTATACTTGATAATTAAATAATCACTGTTGATCATTGTTCAACATACTAGTCTACTAATGTTCACTTCGAACGACTGAATAATTCACAAATATGCATAAATAATATTTAACACTGAATAGTTTGAGAAGCACTGGTTTGGTATCGTCTCACAATAAGGTGAGATAACTTCAGATATAGCACTAATCTTTTCTTTAGTATTCACTGTTATTCACAATTGTAGAATATTCACTTCTATTCTAATTTCACTAATTAATTAATATATATAATTATTACTTTAATAACAGCCTTGCAAATAAATCAGTTGACTTTACTGATTCACGATAATTCATTCCTTTAACAAATGCACTATTTCTTCTTAAATTCGTTGCTTCAGATAATTTAATAGTTCATAAATAATAGACAGTACTCACAGTAATTCACGTCTACTTGACTTGAATTATTTATCTTGGAAACTTTCGTCAAACTGTAGTAATTCCTCCACGTTGAATACTGCAAACTGTTGTCTTCTCCAAACACATGTGACAGTCTTCCTTGTGACTGGTTCTCTTCGTTGCGGTAACTTTTCTAAGCAACGATTGGTTCCAAATGGTCTCGCCTGATTATGTGAAGCGTTCACTGTTATTTCTAAATCTTCTAGCCTTTTTAAATTAAAAAGCTTCTTGCTATTTTCTTCACCGTTCTTCTTTTTTTCTATTCGATTATTTATCATCTAAGTTGTAGAATTATTAATTCTTTAGGCTCACTCTGTTTCGTCGCGTCTTTGGTCTCGCTGTATCTGCGACGTCGTGACTAATAGTAACGGGTTATACCTTCTTATAGGCGACGGTCTCGTCAGCTTTATATTTTCTGGAGACTGTCTCTTCCACGGAGTGGCTTCTTACGGTGAATATCGGAGCGACTTCTCGCAATTCCATTTACATTGGCACCTGCTGATTCGTCCATCAGCTATTCTTCTGAAACTGCTTATTGTGCCAATCAGCTATCCAAAAGATACTTAAAATCTATAAAAATTAGTAAATTAGTAATACTTTGGTTGAGATTTTTCTTTAGGGTATTAGTTAACTCACTTAAAAGGATATGGGTGCTTTTATTTTTCTGATAAGCATATTGATTGTAATTTAATAAGTTATACTTAACATAATTATAAATAGTATTTGTTGAGTATTTTTCTACAATTTTTGATAAGGTTGATAAAATTGATATTGGTCTGTAAATACCAAAGTTATCCCTGTTTCCTGCTTTATGTATTGGTATTATTTTTGAGATTTTCCAACTTTGTGGGAATGAACCTTGAGTTGTTATCAAAATAATTATAATTGAAATTATTCGTGAGAATTGCTCATCATATTTCTTTATTTCTTGTATTTTTATATTGTAAAAACCATAGGAATGTTTGTTTTTTAAATTCTGAATAATATTTTTATCTCTTGTAAATTTGGTGTAATTTATATTGAAAATTTCTATTTCTTTACTCCCACAAAAACTAAGAAAATATTTCGGATTTTATCCTTTTAAATATAAAATCTGTAGCTACGACTATATATATATATACATTGCTAATATTTAAGTAATTTGATTAAAAACCTTTTAAGCAAATATAAAATGTTTCTTTCTTGGAGTAGTGAGCACCGTGGTGTCACCTTCAGTTCCAAAAAGTGTGACCAAAGTTTACATATGCTTCCATTTCAATAACTTAATTATTCTTTAATTGGACTTAAATGATTTAACTTAAGGATTTGTTTAATATTTAACAAATGGAAAATATAAAGAGAGATTAATTATTTCGATAGATAATATAACTTATAAATACTATGACTCCGCATTCTTTTCAGGACTTATAAAAACAAAGAAAAATAAAAAAAAGCAACATTATAAATTACGAATAAAAATTAAATTCTTTCAAACGCTACTTTTTTCTTTTCTTTTCTTTCTTCCTTTTTGTTTGGTCGTGTTTACAGTAAATAAAACATTTTCCATCTTTAAACGGGTTGCGGCATAACGATTTAAGTAAATAATCAATAAGTAAATAAATAAATCAACAGGATTTCTGTAGAACGCCCTATTACCTAAAATAAGGATAGTTTATTTATTTATTTATTTATTTATTTATTTATTTACTGAATCTGATCAAAGAAGTTTTCACAAAAGCAATTTAATACAGTTATTACTTAATACCTTTAGCCGTATTGTACTATAAATTTAATGTAATTTTTGTGATAATTTTTTTCCTTGAAGGAAATCCTCCGGTAACTAATTTCATGAAGTCATTCTAACAAGAAACCTGACTCCAGGTAACTAATTTTGTTAGTACGTTTTATAATCTTCATTTTATAAAGTTTAGTTTATTTATAGTTAAAGATTACTGATGTGATTTGTATGGAACATCGTCTTATAAACACTAAGTAAATTAAAACTACTTTAAATTATTAAAAATAACATATTCATTTTGTTACAATGAATACAGCGCCACACTGCGGTAACGCTCTATAAGTTCGTAATAACAAGCGTCTTTGGATGATAACGTCGTATGGCTCAATAATTCGATGTTCTTTAATATTCACAATAAAAAGATTTCAAAAATTAATTAACTTTCTTTTTTGTTTTTGAGGATATAAAAATAACTTCTTATCGTGAATCGAAAATTTTGTGATTATAATTTTACAGTATTTATTTAAGAAATATTTTTTCGTGATTATCCAATGTTGTTCGATTACACGGAGGAAAAATCTCCTTGTTTCTCGTTTTAAACGAGATAAAAAATAAACTGCATCTTAAGCTGCGTTGAAGATGGAACAGATTTATAATACCCTTCTAGTGAAATTTCCACACATAACGGAAGCCCTTAAAGACAAATTCAAAGAGATTGGATTGGTAAAGCCTGAATTGGTGCCAAATCTGAAATCCGAAGACCTCAACCCGCCTCTTAAAACATTAGAAGCAAGAAATTTGGTGCAGCAAAATTCGAAAATGGTGGTTCAGTGAGGGTAATAAGCGTTTTTTTGCAGTTTTCTTAAGATTTTTAAAATTTAATCTGAGAATTTTAAGGATTCAGATAATTCCTAAATGTCGTTTTAATCTTTTAGTGTTTTATGATTGGTAATTTATTAGGCATAGACCCTTTCCGCTTTTTCTGCTTGCATTGGACGAAAGGAAGTAGGCTCGGAATTTGGAATTTCTCTTTTGACTGTTAATTTTTGAGGAAATTTGAAAATGCTCTTCCAAAATTTACGTATCCTGCTATTTCTTTAATATAAGCCTTATTTTTTAGATGATTTTTTTATAAATCGATATCGTTTGCTTTTGGAAAACTTGAAATAAATTTGAGAAGCTTGCAAATCTGCGCTGGGATAGGCCTAGTGGTTGTTCTATATTAGATAAGTCCCCTCTATTGTATGATCGCTTGGTCGTAATTCTTAAATCTTGGTAAATTAAGACGTAAAGTGTCATTTTAGAACCAAACGATACTTTTTTCTAAAAACGTAGCTATTTCATTTTTAACAAAAATACAAGAATTAGTGAAATTGAAGAGGAAATTCCATGTCGACGAAGTAGCGACAAATTTTGGCTGATGTTCCGTTTGATTAGGTTTGTGTGTAGAAATGCAGAACACCGAAATGAAGACGAATATTCATTATTTGGCAACGAAACGATTGAATATATTCATAGAAAACCATATTTTTTTTTTAATTCTTTAAGAAATTTACAAATTTAGTTGGGACTCTTTGGTGATGAACATGGCGGAATTTATTCTTCACTGCAAAACATGGAGGACAAAATATGAATCGATAACGCACTACCGTAATTTTTTTTTTCAGTTGTCAGTCTTTATTGTTGTAGGGGTGAGATTGAGTTGTCACTGCCAAGACGTTTAGTTTATATTGGTTGTGAGGAGGGCGGACGATGAACCCCACTCACCCACACACGATTTTGATAAGTTTTCGATCATCCTCAATTACAACTGCATTTTTCCTCCATTTTGTGTTGATCCACTGTTTCGCGAAAGAGTCGCACCTACATTTGTAAATTTCTTTAAAATTTAAATAAAAGAACACGAGTTTTCATAGTAATATGATAGTAATTGCGGGCTTCCGAATTATTCGTTGCTAAAGAACGAATTGGCCGCCTCGTCTTAATTTCAGTATTTCGGTGTTCTTCATAAACCCCAGTTTACCTTTATTGGAAGGTGAATAAAATGCATTTGACAACAACTATCAACTCTTTTAGTTTCAGAGGTATAAACCTCTCTGTTCTACCAATAAAAAAAAAAAAGGGTTTTAAACTTCACGCATCAAAAAGGAGGACAAAATTTTCAAAAGGAGGATATTTTGGAGGACACTTCTCAAGGGAGGACAGAGCTTCAAAAAGGAGGAAGATTGATCGTCTTAAGTTTAGAGATCGTCAATTTCCTGAAAATTAAAGCTCATGTAAAAAATTTCAATTTTCATTAGGATTGTATGTAAAAAGGTTACAGTATTTCAATTTTCTTTATTCTACTTTCCATTGTGTTTATACAGATCTGTGCAGACGGAGTTGGGAGGAAAAAAAAAGTGTTCCACCTCCACAGCCCTGTTTTTTTATCTTTTTTTTTTTTTCCTTTTGATTAAATGCAATAGATAGTCTAGACAAATGAAAATACTTTTTTAATAGCCGAGCGGAGGCAATGTGATTGACCTAGGGCGCAAAGTACCATCGCGCCGACCCTGTCATTAGTTCCGTGACCAAAAGGGGATTCTGTACAGACCCCGAATAGATACAATGGCCACTAACAGTCAGAAGGAAGAAGATAAAAACAGATTCGAACCCTGTATCAGCTAAGTTTATAGGCCTTACATTTTACTTCCAGATTATTAAGGAAAAACTTTATAGATACTTTGTATTATGGAAAATCAAAATGCATTTCCATATCTTTTCCAATTATTGATAAGAAACCTTGTATAAAATAAATGAAAGCTGTTCAGCATGGAAGGTAACACTAATGATAAAATTTGGTTTTCGGAGATTATTCACAAATGTTCTTTTATAGGTTAACCAATACTGTATACGGGTAGATTAAACTTCATACTTAAGAGCAGTCTTAACAGCATTATAGGCCCTGGGCAAAGCAGTGCAGTCGAGCCTCTACCTACACAAACTCTCATACCGTCTAATTTTTTTATATTAAAACACATGCTAAATATACATTTTTTAATTACAACTTTTTACAGAATAGTATATTATTTATTTACTGACAAGTCAATATATACATAGATTAGCAATTGGCCCCTGTGCTCGTGGGACTCCCAGGCAACTGACCAGTGTTCCCATGTGTTGACAGCCCAGCTTACAAGCATAGTTAAGCTGCAGAGAGTAGGTTACATTTGTGTATGTATTGAGGGGCATTGTAAAATATTGTAAAATATGTAAATAAAATTTTCAATAATATAAGCACCTTGAAAATTTTTAATATTTATTTACTTAGATTTCTGCCAATGTCATTTCGAATGTTTTTTTTTGTGGCATTAATATTTATTGAACTCAGATACAATATTTTCGTACGGTAATTAAATAAGTCAGTTTTTTGCGATCAAATTCCTTGTGTCCCAGCACCAAGAAGCTATATATAGGTCTTACTATGCACAACTGGATAGTAACTTTTTGTATCTATTTATAAATAACAAATTGATGTTCTAAATAATTTTCTTACACTTTTCTTACACATTTTCATATAATTTTGTTTGGACATCTTGAAAAAGAAACGGTATGACTTTGGATGCTTCATAATTTTTTTGTGATGATGCTAAATTTTAATGTTGATTTTTGTTTTTGTTTGCAGAAAATGATGCACAAAAAGCTTCTACACACCACGACAACACAATGGAAACATCGACTTCGAATACTGAAGAGTACCGTCCATGGTACAGTAGCTATAAGATCCCGTGGAGACGGATGCCTGAAGAGCTGAAGTTCTCCTGCATTCAGAGGCGCCGTCCGAGTCTCATTTCGTATCGAAAGATGGTGTGGATCCTGTGCGATGATATAATGAAATTTGATAAGAACCCTGACAAACTAGTGCTAAGGATAGTGGCGGCTAAGATCGTGAACACATATCCAGAGTCATTTCGTTCTTCCAACCCTCCGAAAGATGAGGTAGAAATCATGGCAATGCAAATGAAGCGAAGAATTCAATATGTAACAAAACAGAGGGCAAAGGCGGAGGAAAGCCGAAATATGCTCAAGCGAAAACAAGATGCCAAGCACAACGAAAGACAGAGTGAAAACTCGAACAAAACGCTTGGCAGTGACAGGAAGTCTATTGGGATTGCGAAAAGGATCAAAGCCGGCAATGGCGAACTGCTGGATCTTGCCTCACCGGAAGTGTCACCTGATTTGCGCAGGAGGAACCCCCATACACTGAACAATTACAGAATTCCTAAGTTGTCCAAGAAGGACGTGGAAAAACAAAACCGTGGGTGGCACGAAAACGGAACTGATGCTGGCGGAATAAAATATCCGGCCGTAAATCTGCTTCAAACGGACGACCAGATGGACAGCGACACCGAAATTGCGTTTGACAGGGTAACTAACTTTATCGCCAATAGGAAAAAGATCTCCGATATGGAGTTTGACGCCCTTTTAGGTGATAAACTGGGAGATGACTTCTCAGATTCAGAAGAGGAGAACCTTATGGAAAACAAGTATAGCGATTCTGGATTTTTGGATCAGCCAATGACGTCGGATGACGATGACGACGTAGAACCTTCAGACAATACACCGAAACGGATGCAATGGGAACTCCTGGATGACGCCGACTTAGAAAGGTTCGAGTTCTTGATGTCAGAGACCTTCGATGCTCAGAGATCGACTATCACTTGTAACCCACCGTTATTGTTTGTGGAAATTCAAAAAGAGTGGCCTTTCTTGTTCAGATCTAAGTTTCTGTTTCAGCATTTCGAGAAATTTATGAAGTATGACATCGAGGAAAAATTTAAAGAAAAACTTGTCAATCCTTTCTCCTGCCATATTGCAACATGCGAAGGCGCTAATAAAAAGCGATGACAGGGACTATGGCAACATCAAGAATTGGCTGCAGAAAATTGAAGATGCCGTAGGAACCTGCGACGATGCTGAAGAAATGAACAAGAAGCCCATTTATCTCTATGGTAGCTTGTTGGTATTGGTGTCTATCCTTGGAGAAAATGATAACCATTTGATAGACCGCACTACAGAATCAGTAAGTGATTTTTTTTAATATTAAAATTATAAATATAAAATTTATTGTTTAAACATTAAAAATATCTCATTTATATCTTGAAGTTCGTTGGTTTGGATTTGTGCTGTTGCCTATAAAGACTGAATCTTGTATTATAATCATCTCCAGATGATGATTGGTAGTGATCCGGCGAAATCGGTCATGAATTTTTTTTTTAATTGTATGGGGGCAGAATTGACTTTATCAAATTATGATTAATATTTATTACTCTTACAGTAAATCGAATACACAATTGAAATTGTGGAGTTTGTTCAGTTCCAGAATAAATATTGCTGAATTTTAAATGATGTGAGTTGTCAATTAGCATGAATGCATCAGTATACTACATCTTGATTACATTTTGACGTTTGTACATCCATTGGATGGACCGCTTTATTTAATAGCCTTCCACTTTGTTTCTAAATATCACGGGGTCATGTCTTGACATCAGTTTCCTTTCATATTTAGTTGATTTACATTGTTGAGATTTTTAATGTATAAATTTACGGATTTATCAATTGCGGATAAATTTATCAATGGCTTTATTAATTGCGTATGTTGCAGCGGACGTTTTGAAAAATTGATCTGTTAATGGTATGTTAAGCATTTGCCGATTCATAAGAAATGTTGAACAATATTAAAGTAAAATACGAGATATAACGATCTAATGACATACAAAATTTCAGTATTAAAGCTCTTATATGTTGATTATCGTTAGTGCAACAAGAAGTAAAGAATTCTAGTTTTTAAGAAAAATAATTTAAAATGGAGAATTTTTTTTATGTAATTCGCCCTTTATAAATTTAAAATAAAAATCGTAACAAGGAGTGTTATATTTTGCAGTGAATTTGAATCAACTTGCCTTGAAGTAATTGGTGATATTACATGAAATTTATAGTATGTTTCTAATACTAAAAAAATTCCACATAGTAGGTTGGCCTAAGAATTTTAACGTTAAATTAGGATTCCCCCACAACCAGTGTAGTAAAGGAATTGTAATACTTTTATTAGATATCCAATGTTAACAAACGGGCTTCAGTCAGCTCTTGATTACAAAGTTTTAATCTCAACTATGGTTTTTTTATAACATTGGTGGATACGTTTTTGTGAAATTATGCTAAAAAAACTTGTAATGATGTCCAAAAGTAAAGTATTTGTATCCTGTAAGCATATGGTAAATATTGAAACACCAAGGAGTTTTTTCAGAGTTTTAGGAGATCTAACACTTTGCTCAGAAGGAAGTCCTAGATGTTGTAACATACAAGACTGAACTGAGGCTGTAAATTACTGTAGATGTATAAGATTGACAGAAGCTGAGAGGAATGTGCGGAGGCCCAACATAGTATAAACTGATTTAACCAACAATGCTACAGTGTTCCCAAACAGTTTGTAAGTGGCACGGTTTTAAATTTCTCATTGGTATACAGGGTGTACCGGAAATGTTCTGCAGAACTTAAAGGTTTTATTCAATCATGCAAAACAATGAATAAATGTCATATAAACATGGGTCTGGAAATGCGTTATTTCCAAGATATCAACGATGAAACGATACAGAGGTGTTGGCGTTATCCTGACAGTTGCGAGGGGAACCAACAGCATCGCCTGTTCGTTCCCCTGATTTTAACCCTCTGGACTTTTTCGTATAGGTTTATCTTAAAACATTAGTGTACATCACACTGGTTCCTGATGCCCACGCACTGCATGATCGCAAAGTGGATGGGTGAAACACAATTCGACGTGCACCTGGCATCTTCGGCCTTGTTCGGCAATCGATGGAATGATGCTGTGTTGCGTGCATTGCGGCCGGTGGAGGACATCTCGAGCAGTTTCTGTGGAACTGAGCGACTGTACAGCCAACACCGTACATCAGACCCATGTTTATATGACATTTATTCGTTATTTTGCATGATTGAATAAAACCTTTAAATTTGGCAGCGCATTTCAGATACACCCTGTATAGCTAGTAGCTATCTTTAAGGACTAAAGAAGTAAAATCGATTTAGTTTTAAATGTCTAGTTTTAGTGCCTACTTCTTACTCAACCTTCGGATTATCTCAATGAAAAAACAATGTTTAGAAATATTGAAAAACCCAGATGTTGTACTGTACGTAGTCATACCTCGCTTTCCGACGGTTCGTTCAAACGACAGATTTCCATTGCTACAATGCCCTGATTCAGCGACACGATACGACCTTTTCCCTTTTCGTTATGATCTGTGATAAAGGGAATACATTAAGCTGCTTTATGTCGTTCATTTTTCTTTCACAAAAAAACCATCTTTGACAAAATGAGTTGAAAATGAATTTTAAAACGAAATTATGAGAATGCTGAAAGTGAATGCCTACAGTGTTTATTTTAGTTACAGGTATTGCTTTAGTTATATTAGTTAGATTTATTTATATAATACTGATTGCAATGCAAAACATATATCGAGAAATAGAAAAACAAAATATGGAGTCTTTTTACTTCGACTGTTGTCTGACGCTAATATGTCATAATACCGGAATATAACATATTTTGATATTTTACCAAAAGTTTCTATACAATATCATATTAAAGGAGCTAAGTTTTTATTTTTATTTATTTACCATCTTTATTTTATAGTTGGATGCCCCATACGAAACAGACGATCCTTTTCCAAAAATCATATTTTCAGGTACTCGGAAATTTTGTATAGTATGAAAATGAAATGTGTTGATCATTTTAAATAAAATTAGTAATAATAGTTTATATATATACTATTTATATTTTTATTTGTTAGATGGGAAATATCACTTGTTCCTGGAATCAGAAGTCGCTGTTTTGAACAGCCTGGAAAAGGCCCTGTTAATGCTCATTGCGTCATTTTTCATTTTCAACTTAGAATATCCATCCGAGTTAAGCGGAACCTATGAATTTATTGAAAGGTAAGAACCTTCCCACATTCTTAAATTATTCCAGTATTTTATTATCTTGTACATTGGTTATTCTTTTAAGTTCGTCTAGATTCACCTGTGAATTACATTGAAAATGAGGGATTTCATATGTTTTAATAGAAATTCTTAAAAATAGTGTTTCTTGATTTTTCGTATGCTTTTATATGTTTTCCGGAAAAAGAGCACATTTTCTGGTAAATGCCCCAAAACAATGTTCATGTGAATTTTTTTTTATTTCTTTATTTTTTTTTTTTTTGGTTGAAAAGTTATATACTCTGCATGGCATGGTAACCGACATTTTTTAAGACTGTTACACTTCTCTTTAGATATAATTACGATATTGAACTATCGATTGCAATTAATGTATTTGGAAGGCGCCCTAGACCTTGCAATCATACATACCTCAGTGTGTCTTAGAAATTTATAAAAGAACTAGCAGAAAGGTCCGTTCTTCCCTCGGGTTACAAAAAGGAGTTGTTGTGATGTGAGTGACGAAGAAATTGAGAGATCACTTAGAAACTTTTCCAATTGGTAAAAAAGTCCAAAGATAGTTCAAATTAATGTTGTATTTCTATTTTGTAACTCCGTGAGCCCTAGATATGAAATTAATATCGAGAGATCTTTCTATTCCATGTAAATCTTTGAAACCTATTTGGTTACTAAAATTGCAAAAATTAATGATAAGGCTTAACTTAGGATAACATAATGAAGATTACTAGATTCTAATTATTAAATGAAGCTTCTTAATACTTTAAAAGAAATATCGTAAGTTTAAAAACGTAGTATTAGGAATAAAAAAAAAGAAAATTATCCAGACCACTCAGCTTGATTTTATCCCTATTGAGTTGTTTCTATAAATATATTTCTCATCTCCAGTGCTTAGTTTTGGTTGTTGCATATTATCCATATTAAAAGAGCTGTTTGATCGAATCAAGTTGTTATAATTGCAAATTTAGCTTTTGCCGACATCAGGACAAAGTAGCGATACTGTCAATATAATGAATGCTTTTGTCTGTCAGATTGGAGGGGATGGCGGGTAATCTTGTAATGCAGACAATTATTCCATATGGACGCCATCTGTATACTCTATATACACTGCTGGCAAGATGGCGGCGTTCTCAAATAATTGGGGATTATTTAATTAAATTATTTTTAAACAAATATACTTTTTTAATATACCATGTTTTTATGACGGACTAAAAGTATAAAATAATTAGTACACTGAAGCTCGGTTATAACGCGATCTTTCGGTGTCAATGACTTCGCGACGTCTAATGTCGTAAATCGCACCCTTTTATCGCCCACGCGATTCCAAATCGAATAAAAATGGTCATTTCGCGATTACCTACATCATTCAGAGCTATGTGAGAGAATTTTATATTTATAAATACATAAATACATTACATTTTCAACACTTTGATGGGTTATATTAGCCAAAATCGATTTGGCGCCGCCATGTTAGCATCTTGTACAAATGAGTCACGTGGATCGAAACTAGGTATTCATACGCCTATTAGATTACATAGGCCTGTTTACTGGTTGTCCTTGGCAGAAAAATAATCTCGATATTCATTTTGGTTAAACGAAAAAGTCCGCGATTCTGGTATTTTTTTAAAAAATATATTGTATTTGACGCATTTTCGTGACATTAGGGTGGGTATAGTCTCAATTACTGTAAATAATAAGGAAACAAGAATATTAATTTACACCTTTGATTTGTTTTTAGACGAAAAACCGGTAAATTTTGCAATTTTACAATTATACACCTTTTTCAAAATAGAAGGGGTCCAAGACCAAATCGCGTTATATCCGAATTCGCGATATAAACGACCGCGTTATAATCGAGCTTCAGTGTATAAAAAATATAATGAAAACGTGGGGCGCTTGCAATGGATAATTGAGATGGGATGGATGGAGTATATATTATCTTGCGCCCCACGTTTTTCGTTATACTTTTAGTCCGTCTTAAAAACAACGGTATATTAAAAAAAATATTTGTGTACGCAATTTTTCAATCGAATTTAGATATTTAACACTAATTTTAAATTTTAAACACGATAATTAAAAGAAAGAAAAAAAAAGCCGCTGCCTTGCAATGCACGGCAATTCAGAGCAGACGATCCGTGCGGCACCTACCTATTATCTGAAGAATTAGGGTTTCTAAACGAACAGACAGACAAGAAACCGAGTTAAATTGGATTGTCATACAGTTCTGAGCTATGTATAAAGTTTCAAGTCGCTAGGTCATAAGGAAGTTAGTTTAAAATCAAATGTAAAATTTGTACCGAACAAACAGACATTGAAGAAACCGAGTTAATAAAAATATGTTAAATTAGTATGTAACAAGTGATACATTGTGCTTCAGATCTAAGATAATTGCAATATTGACCAAAATATTTTATCCCAAAGTTTTCCATAACTTAATTTTATGGTCTCGACACTGTTTAAGAACCACTCTTCTAGCTCGACGGAAAGGGAGCGGCTGAATTCAAAACGATCATTCTTCGTATAATAGAAAGAATTAATTAATTGTAGTAAAATTTGAGGGTTTGTAGGAAAATGAATAAAAAATTAGTGACTTATTCACAGTTGTATATAACTTTCTCTTTTTACAGAAAGTTGCTTTTTGATGGCGACGATGACGTTTCCTTCAAGAACCCAAAAGTAGAGGCACTTGTAAAAGCCTTGGAGGATATCTTGGATAACAAAGGTTCTGAACCACATGCAGAAATCATTGAAATCGACACTTCAGAGAGTAATAATGAAGAAACCATTAGAGATGATGAAATGGATAAACATGAAGAAATAAGGAAAGATGAAGCGAATGTGTTGCCGAAAAATATATAGGGGGACAATTTTTAGGATTTGGCTTAAATCAAAAAGCTTAAATTTTTTTATTTGTAACTTAATTTTTATTTTGTCATTATCATTAATATATTTTAAATGTTTTTATTAGAAAAAAAAATGTTCATATATTTAGATTTTCTAAGCATTCGTATTTTAAAATATATGGACTCTTTAAAAAATCGTCAAAAAAAAAATTTCTTAGAATATATATTTTTTTTTTAGATTAAAGTCTATAGTGAATTGCAGTCATTTGAATTCGGTCGTTAAGTGCTTAAATTTTGAACTAGCTAATTTGTACTGAGTTATAGTTGGCCTTGCGACAATTCGTAATGAGATTTTTCATTTATGAAACATAGTTTTACTAACATGAAATGCATTAATTACCAGCTGTAGAAAACGAAATTTCATCAATTTCATCAAAACGAAATTACTAACCTTGCATTGTATTTCTTATCGAATGGGCGAAAAAAGTAAAAATTTCAATAATGATTATTGTCCTTTTTCTTGACGCCTGTACACTTAGGCTAGACTAATTTAATAGAAATTAAAACTTCAGAATTAAAACATTAAAAGGTCACAACCGGGTTTTCTCCCCGTGGGAAGAATTTTTGAAGTGATGAAATGTTACTGCAACAAGACTTGTTGCAACCATAGTTCAGTTCTCGTTAAGTATTTTGTTATTCTGTTAAATATTTTATAAAATTAACAGTTATTTGGTTTTTACTGTGTACCTATTTGGTTATTAATATAGTTTTACGCAGGTTAAAAAAGATATCTAGAGAGTCTTGACTTCTAGCATCATTTGTTTGTTTTAATAGGGTTAATATTTTGTAAGATCTATATTTGTGAATAACTATGTTTATGAAAAACATTTTCTAATTTCGTTTTATTTTTGTCAATTGTATTTCAGTTGTAAATTAATACTACAGTTCATTCCATGAAAGAAGAGCTTTTAATGACGTAATTTCCTTATGGATTGATGTTTCCAGAACATCACTACAGACCACTACAGCTTTTGTATTTTCTGTCTGTCGCATCTTTTAGTCTGTTACAAAGCCATTCATATTACTCAATACCCATGATGGATTTCAACTCGGGGAAACTTTTAGCAGTTTTATTTATTTTTTTATTTTAATAAAGTTATAGTTTCAGTCCTACGAGATCTTATTTTACTGGGAGCTATGCATGTAGGTTCTGTATATATCCTTAAGGAATTTACAGATAATATTAATTTTTTTTATATAATTATACAAATAGTAATTATAATGTAGCACTGTTAATGTAAATACAGTCGGACCTCTATTTAACGAAAGCTAAATCCCGACCAATTGTTCGTTATATGGAAAATTCGTTAAATAGAGATTCACCTTTTACAATTACTTTAAACTACATAAACCAAATTTAAAATATATAGACAATAAATTTTATTAAAAAAAGTAATTTGAATGACATAAAGCATACATTCCCACATGCGTACTTAAATTTTATTAATAGTCTGTTAATTTTGTCTTGAATTTTTTTTTTAAAAAAGTTTTTTCGCTCATACTATGTCTCGCCACTTTGCAATGCACCAAAAACCCCTTCAGGCGTATTTTCTTCAAATTGTAATCCGCGTCGGATTGTTTCAAATGATTTTAGCATTTCATCATATGAATGTTTTTTGATTTCTGCATCATGATCATTTCCATTTTCATCATTATATGGGGATATCAGTTGGACTGGGAATTGCAGTTCCTGGTTAAAATGCAAAGAATGACAGCGATTGGCGCCTTGTAAAACCATTTCAAGGAGAAAAAAATACATACCACGAAAAAGTTCGTTAATTAGAAAATGCACTTCGCTATTTGGAGGTTATTTTACGAAGAAATTAGGAAAATGATCTTGGTTCCAAAGAAAAACTCGCAAAATAGAGGTTCATTAAATAGAGGTCCGACTGTATATTAGTGTTCACGTAAATGTAACAGTATTAATGTTATTAAATTAATAACAATTCTAAAAAAAATTTTAATATTTATACTTAAACCATTACAATCCAAAAAAGAAAATATTTTTAACATTACAATATGTTCAATGTTAAATAATATCTATTTTAGTTGTACTAAATTAATAACAGTTCTATATTTATTTAATGGTTATATTTAAATCATTACAATCCCAAAAACAATTTTTTTTAATACTACAGTATGCTACGTTATTTAAATCGCTTTTTTGTAACTATTTAAATCCAACCAAAAAAAATTTTTTTTGGAACATTAATGTATGGTGTGTTAAATTAAACAATAAAACAATATCATTTTTAGTCTTGCTAAATAAGTTTTCTTAATGATTATAATTAAACTATTAAAATATAAACAAAAAAGTTTTATTAATGTCAGAAAATCAAAACCCTAGATCATCCCCAAACCTACTCCATTTTGAAATAATTTCCAGTGAAACTCGAACACATTGAAAAAAAAAACCCGTCCCTATAAGATAGTCTTTCATTATTCTGTAGCAGTGAAGATAAAAATAACTGTATTCAAGTTTTGTTTGTTCAATCAGAAATAGTTGAGATGACACCTAAAAGCAAGACAACACCTCTTATATAGTTCTCTCTACGTACAATCTTTCTAGAAAGGAAATTATTACTTTCCGTTAAATGTCTTGTCTGCTTCCATAAAAATAAAAAGCCAGGTAAACAGTTACGGCAATTGGCATTTATTATGTTATAGAAAATAATTACAATGTTATTACAATTTAAATTTTACGTTTTTTGGAGGATCATCCTCTGAGTCATCTATTTTCATTATTGGGACATTTTGGCATGACTTGCCCCGGCTGAAATGACAGAGAACAGAGCACTTTAGCCCTGCTGTCTGGCACTTGCAACCTCGTCCAGTGCACCCTTTGCGAAATTTGCATGATATGAATTTAAGGAGGTTTGAGGATCTGGGTCCTTTGTGGAAGTCACGGGTAACAGCCCCTGCGTTTTACTGGTTCAGCCCTAGTTGGTTGGTTCTTTGTCTACCCCCAACCACTCCTGAACCTGGTGGTATGTTCAACTGCAGCCTCTTCAATTGGGGGCAGACGAGCCAGGTGGACCTTGGCGTTGGCAGCTGATAGCACGAAGATTTCGTAACGGAGAGTGTGAAGAGTGCTGATGATTCCTCCTTCATACAGAGCCACAAGAAGTTTATTTCCAGCAGCGGCTATTTCTTCATGAGTGGCATCAGGCTGCAGGAAAATGGTAGCCACATCAACCAGCCGTGGATGGTTTTGGAGGACGCCCAACATCTATACGACGTCCTCTATAGCTTGCTTTGTTTTAATCCCCTCGCTTTCCAATCCTGAACATAGAAAGTTGAGCATGTGCCGCTTGTTGTTATCGCTTGACAGCAATTTCTCCTGAAGTACCATGATCAATGTTACATCTTCAAACATAATGTAGCTGCATGATGAAGCTGCATACCAATGTAACCTTTCTGCAGTTTTTGTGCTTCTTGTTACCCCATCTTCTGGGTAGCAGGCAAACACAAAGCCACATTCCTCCCCAAGTGTCGTAATATGTAAACAGCTACTATTTCCGTGATTGACCTATTCTGGTGCCACATATGCAACATATGACTTTATGCAACATAATAAATGCCAATTGCCATAATTGTTTACCAGGCTTTTTATTTCGCCTAATGCCCACAATTTCATGTTAGCAGTGTTTAGGTTAGGCCCATTTTTACAAATTCTATTTTCGCAATGTTTGGTTTTTTTAACAATTCCAAGAGAACTATATCTTCTACTGACAATTCGTAATGACATCATTCATTTATGAAACTTAACATAGTTTTACTAACATGAAATGCATTAATTACAGCTGTAGAAACGAAATTTCATCAATCAAACCCCGATAGTAATCCTGCTCTGTATTTCTTATCGAATGGGCGAAAAAAGTAAAAATTTCAATAATGATTATTGTCCTTTTTCTTGACGCCTGTACACTTAGACTAGACTAATTTAATAGAAATTAAAACTTAAGAATTAAAACATTAAAAGGTGACAACCAAGGTTTCCTCCCCGTGGGGAGAATTTTTGAAGTGATGAAATGTTACTGCCACAAGACTTGTTGCAACCATAGTTCAGTTCTCGTAAAGTATTTCGATATTCTGTTAAATATTTTATAAAATTAACAGTTATTAGGTTTTTACTGTGTTCCTATTTGGTTATTAATATAGTTTAATGCAGGTTAAAAAAAATATCTAAGATTGACTTCTAGCATCATTTGTTTGTTTTAATAGGGTTAATATTTTGTAACATCTATATTTGTGAATAACTGTGTTTAAGAAAACATTTTCTAATTTCTTTTTAGTTTTGTTCATAGTATTTCAGTTATAAATTAATACTACAGTTCATTTCATGAAAGAAGAGCTTTTCATGACGTAATTTCCTTATGGATTGATGTTTCCAGGACGTAACAGCGCCATCTATTGCTAAGAGTCTTTACTGAAATCAACCGTTCTGGTGTTTGTAGTTTCTACTATTACGAATACATTTCTATATTATTGTTATTATTAGTTTAATAATTTTATGGGTTTTTTTAAGATTATTTTATCGAAAATTGTTTTTTTTTTTTTAATTAATTGTTGAGTTGATGACTTCATGACTGGTGACATTTATTCCAGACAACATCGATCGCTACGTAATTACCACGTATGGTAACCCCCCCTCCCTTTTTTTTCTTCAAAACACTAACTCTTCAAGACTGTTGAGCTACTATTTCATTAGAGGCAAGTCTGAAATACACAAGAGACCATTACAGCTTTTGTATTTCCTGTCTGTCGCATCTTTTAGTCTGTTACAAAACCATTCATCTTACACAATACCCATGACGGGTTTCAATTCGGGGAAACTTTTAGCAGTTTTATTTATTTTTTTATTTTAATAAAGTTATAGTTTCAGTCCTACGAGATCTTATTTTACTGGGAGCTAAGTATGTAGGTTCTGTATATATCCTTAAGGAATATACAGATAATATTAAATTTTTTTTTATGTAATTATACAAATAGTAATTATAATGTAGCACTATTAATGTAAATACAGTCGGGCCTCTATTTAAAGAAAGCTGAATCCCGACCAATTGTTCGTTATATGGAAAATTCGTTAAATAGAGATTCACTTTTTAAAATTACTTTAAACTACATAAAACAAATTTAAAATATATAGACAAATTTTATTAAAAAAAAGTAATTTTAATGACATAAAGCATACATTCCCACATGCCTACTAAAATTTTAATAATAGTCTGTTAATTTTGTCTTGAGTTTTTTTTTGAAAAAGTGTTTTCGCTCATAGTATGACTCGCAACTTTGCAATGCACCAAAAACCCCTTCAGGCGTATTTTCTTCAAATTGTAATCCGCGTCGGATTGTTTCAAACGATTTTAGCATTTCATCATATGAAGGTTTTTTTGATTTCTGCATCATGATCATTTCCATTTTCATCATTATATGGGGATATGGGTTGGACTGGGAATTGCAGTTCCTGGTTAAAATGCAAAGAATGACAGCGATTGGCGCCTTGTAAAACTATTTCAAGGAGAAAAAAATACATACCACGAAAAAGTTCGTTAAATAGAAAATGCACTTCGCTATTTGTATTTACTGTAATGTAAATCATTACAATCCCAAAAACAAATTTTTTTTTTTAATGCTACAGTATGCTACATTATTTAAATTGTTTTTTTGTAACTATTTAAATCCAATCAAAAATTTTTTTTTGAACATTAATGTATGGTGTGTTAAATTAAACAATAAAACAATATCATTTTTAGTCTTACTACAGAAGTTTTCTTAATGATTATAATTAAACTATTAAAATATCAAAAAAAAATTATTCTATTAATACAGTGCAACTTGGATAATTCTAAGCTGAAGGGACCACTACAAAACTGCGAATTATCCAAGACTTCGAATTAAACAAGTTACATCTTTTAACTTTAATTTCAGGTCCACTAAATACTTGAAAAGATTATTCTGTCAATAAGTAAACATTTATTCAGAAAGATCATGGTATGAAAGACTTAAACACTATATGTATGTAAACAAAATAAGATTTATATTACGTTAGCTACAGTACATATTACATTCAATACAGAAAATTATAGTTTTTGAAAAAATTGTGCAATGTCTGATTGTTTTGTAGAATTCAGTCGCTTAAGATTAGCAAAATCATCAAGCATGTTTAGTGAAAGGAAAACAGCTTCACTTACTTTGGTTTGTTCTTTAATGTACCGACGAAATTCCCGTACTCCCGTACTCGTTGGCGATTTGGCATTTCTTCTTCACACCCTTTTCCACCTCGCGAATGAGGGCGACCTTTTCAACGAACATTAAATTCTCGTACACGGAATTACTGAAAGACATGGTGACACTGATAGCAGGAAGCTCGAATGTCGTCTGAAGCGTCACGTGTCGAATGGCGTCACGTGTGGAACGGTGGCGGGAAGGGGATTTCAGTTGTCATGTGTCGAATTTCTTAATGATGAAAAGCGGAAAAGTCATTATGGTTCCAAATTTTTTATAAAAAACTTGGAATTAAAAAAAAATTAAACTTCGAATTATCCACGATTTTTTAAAATTGATTTAAGAAATTCAAGGGACCAAGAGAAATCTTCGAATTAACCACGATTTCGAATTAAAGACGTTCGATTTATCCAAGTTGCACTGTATCAGAAAATCAAAACCCTAACGAAAAAGTTCGTTAAATAGAAAATGCACTTCGCTATTTGGAGGTTATTTACGAAGAAATTAGCAAAATGTTCTTGGTTCCAAAGAAAAACTCGCAAAATAGAGGTTCGTTAAATAGAGGTCCGACTGTATAATAGTATTCATGTAAATACAACAGTATTAATGTTATTAAATTAATAACAATTTAAAAATTTTTTTTAATATTTATACTTAAACCATTACAATCCAAAAAAGAAAATATTTTTAACATTACCATATTTTCAATGTTAAATAATATCTATTTTAGTTGTACTAAATTAATAACAGTTCTAAATTTATTTAATGGTTATATTTAATTCATTACAATCCCAAAAACAATTTTTTTTTTTAATACTACAGTATGCTACGTTATTTAAATTGCTTTTTTGTAACTATTTAAATCCAACCAAAAAAATTTTTTTTTGGAACATTAATGTATGGTGTGTTAAATTAAACAATAAAACAATATCATTTTTAGTCTTACTAAATAAGTTTTCTTAATGATTATAATTAAACTATTAAAATATCAAAACAAAAAAGTTATTCTATTAATATCAGAAAATCAAAACCCTAGATCATCCCCAAACCTACTCCGTTTTGAAATAATTTCCAGTGAAACTCGAACACATTGAAAAAAAACCCGTCCTTATAAGATAGTCCTTCATTATTCTGTAGCAGTGAAGGTAAAAATAAATGTATTCAGGTTTATTTATTCAATTAGAAATAGGTGAGATGACACCTAAAAGCAAGACAAAACCTCATATATAGTTTTCTCTACGTACAATCTTTCTACAAAGGAAATTATTACTTTCCGCTAAGTGTCTTGTTTGCTTCCATGGAAGGACATAGTATAAAAGTGTAGGCTACAAAAATATATATATAAACCTTTTCATGTTTCAGTAGTTCGTAAATAATACTTTTAATCTGTCCAGTCTTCGATTTACCATCAACAATTAAAAAATAGTGCTGTGAAAAAATTTTTTTTGAAGTAACAGATTTTCCTAAAATGCATTGTAATTTTTTTTAAAAATTCTATATTCGGATGACTGTTATTTTTTAATTAAATATTAATTATAAATTTTGGCAGTTTACCCTCAACTTTTTTTTTTTGTGCCAAAGCTTAAACTTATTCCGAATAAATAAAAGTAAATGTTTCATATTCTATTGACTGTTGTCTCAGCCCCGTAAATTATACTTTATAGTTGATCTGACAAATATTTAGAAAATACTATTGTTACAGACCATTGCCCTCCAAATGGGTCCTATGGTCTACCCTACCCTCTGTGAAATGGGTACCGGGTTTCTTTCCCGGGAGTTAAAGGCGGGCGGGCGTGGGGCAGACCACCCGACCTTAACTTCGTTCCGTTGGTCACTGAATGCTGGGAGACTGACCTCCCACGCCCCAAAGGCCTGTCCAGGCTTCTAGAGGGACAATTAAACTTTAACCGATCATTACCCCTCTTCTTATTCCATACATAGACTTGACATTGTGGGAAGCCAAAAATGAATAAAATATATTTAAATTAAATCGCCTTAACGGTAGAGGCGGTTGAGTAACAACTTACAAAAATTATAAAAGTAGTAGTAGTTTCTTGTGGGCCCGGGTGGCCGAGCGGGTAAAGGCGCTTGGCTGCGGGTTGGAGGTGGCGGGTTCGATTCTCGGCGTGGGGCGGGAATTTTTCCACGCTCCATTCTCCTCCAAACGGGTCCTAGGGCTTACTCCCCGGCCCAACTTCGTTCCGTAGGTCCAGCGTGCTGGGAGCCTTACCTCCAGCTGCCCAAAGGCCTGTAAAGGCCTATTCGTGGGGATCTTTAACTTTCTTTATATTAGTTTCTTAACAGCGTGATATTTAAAGGATTCGAAATTTTAGATGATTTTTTAGCTTACATCGTAGGGATGGGTAGTTCGTGAACGAACTAGTTCATTAAACTAGTTCGTATAAAAGAACTATAGTTCATGAACGACCTAGTTCAAATGAACTAGTTCATGAAAAGAACGACTTAGTTCAAATGAACTAGTTCATGAAAAGAACGACTTAGTTCGCGAACGACATGGTTCAAATGAACTAGTCCGTTCTTTTACCATTCCACAATTGGCTATTGGAATTGGTTTATTTCGTATTTGAAAACCTTTTTTTTTTGGTTGTTAAGGTAAAAAGAACGACTTAGTTCATTTGAACAAGTTCATTGAACTAGTTCAATAAAAAGAACTATCTCAAAAGGAATAGTTCAATAAATAGAAAGACTTTGCCCATCTATCGGGCTTTACATTAAATACGCAAAACCCGATGTAAAGCTGAATTTTTGGTATCTTGTTTGGACCCGTTAGGGAAGTGTGAAACTACGTTTTGCAAGCAAAACAAAGTTGTGCTAGCTGCGTAATACAAAAACTGCAAACGTTTCGGATTTTTTGAAGGTTTTGCAGTTAAACTCACAAACTATGCATATTTTGATAGTACGTGTCATTATCATTATTAAATTATATGAAATTTATGACAGGTTAAGCCCACCCTGTATGTCTAATAAGTGTTGAGACATATGCCATATAAGGCACATCAAAAATTGGCATTGTTTCCAAAAATTAGGTTTTTTCAGCCAAATATTGGCACAACTGCTGTTCCTACGAGAAAAGTTATAAGAAACTAAGGTTTAGCACATTGAATTACCTTTCATGTAAGCGCAAAACCGTGTCAGTAGACAATATAGTTCTCTTGCAATCGTTAAAAAACCAAACATTGCGAAAATAGAATTTGTAAGAAATGGGTCTAACCTAAACAATGCTAACCTGAAATTGTAGGCATTAGGCGAAACAAAAAGCCAGGTAAACAGTTACGGCAATTGGCGTTTATTATGTTATAGAAAATAATTACAATGTTATTACAATTTAAATTTTACATTTTTTGGATGATCATCCTCCGAGTCCTCTATTTCCATTATGGGGACATTTTGACATGACTTGCCCCGACAGAAATGACAGAGAACAGAGCACTTTACCCTGCTGTCTGGCACGTGCAACCTCGTCCAGTGCACCCTTTGCGAAATTTGCATGATATGAATTTAAGGAGGTTTGAGGATCTGGGTCCTTTGTGGAAGTCACGGGTAACAGCCCCTGCGTTTTACTGGTCCAGCCCTAGTTGGTTTTTTCTTTGTCTACCCCCAACCACTCCTGAACCTGGTGGTATGTTCAACTGCAGCCTCTTCAATTGGGGACAGACGAGCCAGGTGGACCTTGGCGTTGGCAGCTGATCGCACGAAAATTTCGTAACGGAGAGTGTGAAGAGTGCTGATGATTCCTCCTTCATACAGAGCCACAAGAAGTTCATTTCCAGCAGCGGCTATTTCTTCATGAGTGGTGTCAGGCTGCAGGCTTATTACCTTTTCATAGGAACTGCTCTTGTATAGCGCTGTTCTCACTATAGTGCAGTCTGCGTCCTCTATAGCTTGCTTTATTTAATCCCCTCGCTTTCCAATCCTGAAGATAGGAAGTCGAGCATGTGCCGCTTGTTGTTATCGTTTGACAGCAGTTTCTCCTGAAGCACCTTGATCAATTTTACATCTTCAAACATAATGTCGCTGCATGATGAAGCTGCATACCAACCTAATCTTTCTGCAGTTTTTGTGCTTCTTGTTACCCCATCTTCTGAGTAGCAGGCAAACACAACTGCCACATTCCTCCCATAGTGCTGTATTAATGTGTAAATAGCTACTATTTCCCTGATTGAGCTATTCTGGTGCCAGATGACCTTATGGAGCAAGTAGCCTCCATCCACAACAACGAATAGATGGGTTCCTATAGGGATGTTTGGGGGGAGTGGGGTAAAATCTTGATTTTGTGCCTTTACGCATCCCCTCTTCACAAAACAAAGCCATTGGGTAGGCAGCCAACTCGTATTGGAAGTACTCTTTCAGGTCCTTATCTGTCTGTTTTGTGATACAGAGCCTTTGAAAAATGGTGAGAGGATTTAATTTGTAATAACTTTGTTATTTCTGCAACATAATAAATGCCAATTGCCATAACTGTTTACCAGGCTTTTTATTTCGCCTAATACCCACAATTTCATGTTAGCAGAGTTTAGGTTAGGCCCATTTTTACAAATTGTATTTTCGCAATTGCGCTTACATGAAAGGTAATTCAATGTGCTAAACCTTAGTTTCTTATTATGTTTCTCGTAGGAACAGCAGTTATGCCAATATTTGGCTGCCAACAAAGGAAAAACCTAATTTTTGAAAACAATGCCAATTTTTGAGAGGGCATGTATGGCATATATATCTCAACAATTATTAGACATATGGAGCTGTGGGTGGGCTTAAATTGTCACAAATTTCGTATACTTTAATAATCATAATGACACGTAGTATCAAAATACGCATAGTTTGTGAGTTAAATTGCAAAATCTTCAAAAAGTCCAAAAATTTTGCAGTTTTTCACGTATTACGCAGCTAGCACAACTTTTTTTTGCTTGCAAAACGTAGTTTCACATTTCAAAGGAGATGCAAAGCTGAATTTTTGGTATGTCCAAATAACAAACCAAAAATTCAGCTTTACATCGCGTTTTGCGTTGTTAGCGTTTTTTTTTTTGGTACGATTTGACTGGCCTATGTCTACTGAATGATTAAGTGAAGCCACGTTTCAATTCTTTTTTCCGGAAATTTGAATTAAGACTTACAAAAACAATAATGGTAGGGAAATGAAAACGCTACGATTCAGAATTATCATCATTCTGAGGGACGAAAGGTACTTCAGGGAAACAAACATATAGGGGTTGCTTTCTCATCTCGTAAATAATGTAAACATCTGCTGTCAACGAATGCCCTCTATCGGTTGTTACTTCAACTATAAAAATTCGGACTTGACTTCTAACTGGATTATATCAACTAGGTGCAACCCATGAAATATTCTCGGAAGTAAAATAAACTCCCCTTTTTTGAAATACCGTGAAATTTTCAAAAAAACAAGATTGAAAAAGATATTGTAAGCTCATTTTTTTAAAAGGAATAAAATGTGTAAACCCTGCTGCATTCGATCTATTTGCTTTTTCCCTTGCTGAGATAGTCAAATTATCTTTTTTCGATCTATTGATGTTGTCATTACCTCCTGCCCTAAAATAATAGGCTCCTCCAATCCTGTGGCGCCATCTGATGGTCGGAATGTCATGATGCCAAACAGACATCCGTACGGTTTTCGCCTATTAATATACTGATTTTAAATTAACATTAATTGCATGAATACGCTCATATATTAATAAGTGCATTCAACATTTACATCATAAAAGTAGCATAATTTCTTAGAAGCGTCACAGTAAAGAGAAGATATTAATTTGCAGCGTAAAACTCCTTATGTTTTACCTAAGCTTTAATTCTAATTTATTAATAAATTTAGGATGTACACATTGATGAATTTGCAACAAATTCACTTTTTTTTATTAGTTTTTATTAAAGCTTACTCGTCATTTGATTTTAAACAAAGATTGACCTCAAAATGATTTATAGAATTATTGATCATCTTTTAACCTATTTTCTATAGAAAGTTAGACTCGATGGCTCTTCTTGTTACTTGATATGCATATTTAAGGACTAGAACTTTAAGAACTACTCACTTTTATATTTAAAATCTTTTTCCCGATGCGTCTTTGTCAATAAATCACCTTCAGAAATTCGACGAAAATTCCCACAGAGCAGCATTGAATTCTAAACAGTGGATTTTATCCTGTTTCTGTTAATGAATTTTAATTCCTTTTCAGCTAATCCATTAATTAGCCAGCGGTTGATATCATTAAAGTTAATCCAATGTCGAAACACTAGTACTGAAAATAAAGCGATTGAATTATTTATTTTTTCAAAAAAAAAAAAACTGCTGTGTTTTCCAAGTACCTGTGGAAAAGTAAAAACTTTGCCGTCCCGAAAGAACGCAAGAGATGGAAAAACAGAACTTCGTCAAACCAACGCAGTCGTTTCCGCTACAGAAATTAAGCCTAATCTCGCCGAAAACCTTTTTCCATGATTAATGACAGGATATTCAATGACGTATGTGTGTGTTGGAGTGACATCGTTCTACAAGATAGAAATATATAAATATATTAGTGGTTCGTATATTTTCCTATATCTTTCGTCGAAAATAAATAGGAACCATGGGATCCCAACAACAAGTTAGGGGTCGTCCATTAATTACGTGAGGTCAAAAGGGGGAAGGGGGGGGGTCTGGCAAAATCTCACCAAGGGTGAGGGGGTGGGTAAACGAAAATCTCACGTCAACTTTTTCATTCAGATAATATACATATTATAACAAAATAAAACATTTTGTGATACAGTAATACCTTGAGGTAGGAACGCCTCAACATACGATTTTCTTGATATACGTCGAAAATTTTCATATAATTTACGCCTCGAAATACGTTGATATTTTTGAGATACGAAAAGCTAGTACAGCTAGATGTTGTGGATCTGGTACAGAAGCATGCAGAAGAACTCACGGCGGAGGGGCTGAAGAAGTTACAAGAGATGACGCACTCAGAGGTGATGCAGGAACTCAGCAGTGAGGAGGAGGTCGAGAAGGAGGAGGTGCTATCTTCACGTGAAATTCGTGATATCCTTGCTAAGTGGCAAGAAGTGTCCGATTTTATAGAAAAGAGGCACCCAGAGAAATTGTCTAGAGGGAAAGCCAGTGCATTGTTCAAGGACACGTACCTTACGCATTTTAGAAACATTCTAAAAAAGAGACAGAAACAGATCTCTCTTGATCGTTTCCTTTGGAAAAGACCACGTCTTAGTGGCGATACAACCACTGCAACTGAAGCCAAAAGGGCCAGACGTGAGAGTGGCAGTGATAGTGATTAGTCTTAGTGTAATTAAAAAAATAGTACATTTAGTAAAAAAATATAGTACATTTATATCATGCATACAATAAACATTGTATTTACCTTATATTAAATCTGTGTTTGGTTGGTATTTAAAGCATGTTAATTATTTTTTTGGGGGTAAATTCGTATCACTGGAACAAATTAATTCTATTTCCATTAATTTCTATGGGAAAAATTGATTTGATATACGATGTTTTTGATATAAAACGATCTTCACGGAACGAATTAAATTCGTATGTCGAGGTACCACTGAATTGAATTTTTGAACTTTTTTCATTTTTTGACTTTTTGAAATCTCACATGAGGGAGAGGGGTCCCACCACATCTCACCAAGAAGGAGGGGGGGGGCCAAATTTGTTAAAAGCCGTAATTAATAGACAGCCCCTTAAGCCATATATATATATATCCCATTTTTGGATGTATCTTACAAACGCAGAAACGTTTGTGAATGAGTGATATATCGTTCTATGTCTTCAAATACCAACATTTTCTCAATATAATGTTCTCTTCCATCTTTTATACTTTTCGTTTAAATTGAGAAAAAGTCAAAATTTAACCCTTTAAAAAGCGACATCTTGGAAACCAAAAACTTTTTTCGAAAGATTTTTGTAGTATTTTGTTTGTCTTAAAAAATCTATTTTATCCATTTACATGACCAATCTATCTCTTATAGTTTGGTCACAAAATTGGAAAAACTGAAAGTCTTACGACAGAATGACAGACAGAATAACGTTTTTATTATATATAATAATTAGGTTTGTTTCACGAACTGATTTTCTTTTCACTGATATCTGAAAAATTACAACGAAACAATAGACTGTGATTTCACTACTTAACATTCTCTCTCACCATCGGTATCAGAAACGCCCACACGAATTGTGGTAAAAAGAAAAACGGAAATGGAGAGAAAATCGCCAACCGGACAATAAATATGCCTTCGCACAT
>JAFIDM010023219.1:0-32974 GCA_023159025.1 Thereuonema tuberculata
ACAAGGTCCTTATTTACTTACAAGAATAATCTGTGGTATCTTGAAACAGATCTTTTCCCTTCCCTTCACAGTTCCTTTAAATCATAGCTCACAAGGTCCTTATTTACTTACAAGAATAATCTGTGGCATCTTGAAACTGATCTTTTCCCTTCACAGTTCCTTTAAATCATAGCTCACAAGGTCCTTATTTACTTACAAGAATAATCTGTGGTATCTTGAAACTGATCTTTTCTCTTCAGAGTACCTCTTAGTCTCTGTTAAATTGCTCATATATTTCATTACTGAAGGTTAGGACTAGCCAGAGTAAGGATGTCCCATCGAATCTGAATTTATATGTTTTTAATCTATATCTCTTTCTAATCTCATTTTCTACTTAACATATTGTAAAGTATAAAACATATATTTAAAAAAAAAATTATTTATTCTTCAAATTTTCGGAATGTGATGCTTCTTTCCTTTCTCAAGCTTCTCAATTAATGAAACTATTACAGATGTTTACACAAATATATACTATCCTGACAAGTTGCAATCAACAATAATAACAATACTAATACCAGCATAAACACTACAATCGCACTACACCTTTTTTTTAATTGTACTTTACTTTCTCTACTATAAACATCACCACAATTCAATCATTCTATTTTATAAACTACACCCATATCATATTTTCTCTCACTTTTGTTTAATTTATGACAAAATATTCTTCAATTTGTTTTTCAATTTATTTTTATATTCAAATTCCAATGCTACATTATATTTTTTACAAATTCTCTTCAATTCAAAACTGCTTCTAATTAAATAAGGAATTATGAGTCTTTCTTCCTTATTCTTTTCTATTTCTTTCAAATTATTATATTATATTCTTTCAAATGCTTATTAAAAAGATTTTCTTCATACCATTTTTCTTTAATATATTTTTAATACGATCTAATTCCTTTTTGAATTCCTCTTTAGAAATTAGCACGATCAATACGATACAGGAATTTGAAAATGTTTTAAGGATATTAATGACAGAAACAATATTAAATTTAAAATGGAAAAAGAGATTTTAATTTTTTTTTATATTCAGATTCTATTATATGTTTTACAAGTTCTCTTCAATTCAAAACTGCTTCTATTTAAATAAGGAATTATGAGTCTTTCTTGCTTACTCTTTCCTATTTCTTTAAAATTATTACATTATATTCTTTCAAATCTTATTAATGAGATTTTCTTCATATCATTTTTCATTAATATAATTTTCATACACTCTAATTCCTTTTTGAAATTCTTGTAGCAGAACTTGTAGCTCGATCAAAACGATACGCCAATTCGAAAATTTTTTTATAAATATTAACGAGAGAAATGATATTAAATTTAAAATGGAAAAAGAGATTAATGTCAGATTAAATTTCTTAGATGTTTATTTGTTAAAAAAAGTAATAATTTCCTATTGAAACATCGCAGAAAAGAAGCACAAATTGACCACATTTTAAATTTCAAGTCGGGCCATAGAATGCATATAAAAAAGAATGTAGTAGAGAATGTTATTACTAGAATTGATAGAGCAATGATAAAAAGAAATTCAAAAAGGAATTAGATAATATGAAAATTATATTGAAGAAAACTGGTAGGAAGAAATTTCATTAATAAGGATTTGAAAGAATATAATATAATAATTTGAAAGAAATAAGAAAGAATAAGGAAGAAAGACTAATAATTCCTTATCGAATGAAATAGCGAAGTATGAAAGAATATAACACCTTAAAAATGAAAGAATTAATAAAGAATAAGAAAGAAAGGTTCCATAATTTCTTATTTGAATAGAAACAGTTTTACATTGAGGAGAATTTGTAAAAAATATAATATAGAATTGGCATTTGAATATAAAAACAAATTGATAAATATTTGTATCACAAATAAACAAAAGTGAGAGAAGGTATAATGTGGGTGTAGTTTATAAAATAGAATGTTTTAATACATTGTGGTGATTTTTATATTGGAGAGAGTAAACGTACAATTAAAGAGTGGGTGTTGGAACATGTTGATTATATTAAAAAGAAACAAGAGGATAAATATGAATTGACTGAACTAATTCACTGTTGTCAATTAGGTATAAGTAGTGAGGTAAAAATACTGCATATGGAGAAAGATTCAACAACCAGAAAAATTATGTAGAGTTTATTTATAAGAAATACAAAAGGTTACAATCTTAATAGGAACAAAGGTATGGAAGATAATAACGTGTTAGTGAAGTCATCAAGAGAGGGTAAAAATTGGTAAATGCAAGTGGTAATAAAAAGTAAAAGATCATAAACTTTGATGATTTGCTAAATGAATGGTATTGTAGTCTTTATTATAGTATTAGTATCGTTATTATTGTTGATTGTAACTATGTTCAGAATAGTATATATAATATATATATTACATTATATTATATATTATATTATGTTATATAATATTGTTATCTGGCGTTTTTTCCTTAACTATTCCCCCCTAGAGGTGGGCTCTACCTGAACTCATGGCCCGGTTTCTTCATCACCTCTGAGAATAGTCGACAGTTCCAGAGATGATGTCGAGGCCGGACTCGGGAATATAATGGGGAGTTTTGCCGATGTGAGGACAGTTCGGTTTTGGCGACAAACCTGTTGCATGAGAAGGTCTCCACCCAGAGTCCGAAGAGAAAAGTAACGAAACCTTCAGCAGCGAGGATCGCCAGTCCGCCTTCCCCGCTAAGAAGTTCCCGAAGCCCGGCCAATGAAAGAAACGTTGCCGGCAAATGAAGAGAATTACCGAAGCTATCTCCAGCGAGGATCGCCAGTCCGCCTTCCCCGCTAAGAAGCTCCCGAAGCCCGGCCAACGTGATAGACGTTGCCAGCAAACGAAGAGAATTACCGAAGCTATCTCCAGTGAGGGTCGCAAGTCCGCCCTTCCCGCTAAGAAGCTCCCGAGGCCGGTCAACGTGAGAGACGTTGCCGTAATAGAAGAGAAGACTACGAAGCCAACTCCAGCACGGTGTGCAAGTCTGCTTCCCGCCGCCGACCCTGTCAAAGTCCCGTCAGCTTCCCCGACCAGTGCCGGTGAATAGAACGAGTACGACCTGCGAAGTCAGCCATCCCGCTCTTCCCGCCAACGAGTCTTCGAAGGCCGCTAGCCGCCATCAGTGACGTCCACAGCCACCCGTCACAAGATCCCCCACCCACCCGCTCTGTATGATTTTATTAGCTAATAAAATCTACGGGCAACAATATTATATATTATAATACATCCGTAATTGTTTCATTTATTGAGAAGCTTGAAAAGGAAAGAAGCATCGCATTCCGAAAATTTACAGAATAAATATATTTTTTGGAATATATTTTGATGGAGATGTGGTGTACTTTAGAATCTGAATTTCGTTCTCTTATAAGCTACCACCTTAAATGATAAGATGGTTAGAGTAACTTTATCTTTCCCTTCACTCCCAACGCTGCCTTGATTTATAATCTATCTATTCATTCCGCAGTTAATAGTGATAACTATTATAAGCGAATAGTTTATTTCTTTTCCAAAAAAGATAACTGATCTAATATTGATCTAAGCATTCGAACAATTCAGATCATATTTTAATATTAAAACATAATTTATTATATACATCTCATGACAAACTTATATCTGACGTAATCATCGACTGCCTCATTGAGACAAGGTACGATGTTTGGTGAGCTCTCAAATGCAGTTGAACTCTGATCTAGAGTTACGATTGTCAGTTAAAATAATTTCAACTGTTTATGTTGATATTTTACTAATAAACAAGTCTGTAACTATTTATGAAAAATCTTTAATTAAAAAGTGCTTAAAGTTTTTAGTAACTATATAAACTTTTAAGAATTCTTTTCTATTTAAGATTTTATAGGAAAATTTTTACTTTTATTTCTTTTAATTGATATTCTGTTAATAAATCAGAAAGTAAGTATTTATAAAAATCTCTACTTAATTTTTATTAACTATCTAAAATTTTCACAATTATTTTTGTTGTATAGGTGTTAAAACCAAATAATACAGTTTTAATATAATAAGCAGTGATTTCTCAAGTAGCTAATAAATGACAACTTTTGCTGAAACTGACATTTTATTTTCTAAACAGCGTATTGAAAAACATAAAGGATAAATATTATGAACATCTATCAGCACAAATCTGTTAGGAAATTACTTAAGATGTTTACTCTTTAACAATACAAAAGCCAAACATCGAACTACTAAGATCAATAGATAAAACAAAACCGTTATCTCAATAAAATTTACTGAACTTAGCAAAATTGAGTTAACGATACTGGGTGACATATTAAACAAATAACCACACTTATCTCAAATGGAATAACTATTTGACCTCTGAATTACTTATTCAACAATCAAACAAATATTATAACTATCTTAGATTGAGCCTAACTATATAATGACTTAACACCTTGTGTGATGTAATTCCTCGAATCAAATTCAAATATTCGTCAAAAAACTTCATAATATAATATTTGAAATCTGCTAAACTTATTTAATGCTAAATCAGTTCATATGCTTTTACTTGAAACTTGATCAGCAATCATCCCAACTAGGCATAATGCACAGCTCTAAATGTACACGCAACAGTTCATTTTTGTCTTCAGCCTTTTAGATGAATTTTTCATTGACGATTTTTATCCCTCGGATAAAGTCTATAAGAGGTAAAATCTGTCCTACCTTTTCACTGACGAAACTTGTAGAACCGGAGCAACATGCACAGTAGATAACGTTCGAATCGTCATGTCTTCCCAACTGATTTGTCTCAATGCATTCATACGTTCAATTCGGTCTTGATTCCTCAATTCGCCGGCCGTAGTGACCCACTGTTCGCCGACAGTTACGAAACCAAAAATACATATGGCGAAACTTCTTGTGTCACAACGAAACTGGGCTATATCCTAGCCTTTAGGCTCATCATAACCTCACTTCGAAACGTCTCCAGCAAATTTGCGTGTATTTCAAAAAGATCTGCAAATTCAGAAAACATTTGCATTCAATTATCAATACGGATAAAATACCTTACACTTTCCTTCTGCGAAATGACCTTACGGAATTATCCATCTTTCATATATCTGTCTTTAAGGTACAGACAACAAATCATGTCACACAAGTAGTTTTTTTTTCTTTAATGTTTCTTGGTCACTAAGCATTGCAATCGCTCAATTGCAACGGCGACATCTAGTATTCAAGTATCGCAACTATTAAGCATCGTAACAAAAAACTTATTTCAATTGACATGTGATAAATAAAACTCTACTAAATGAAACAAATCGGAGGAAAAAAACCAACTGATCTGCATTTAGGAAATTTTACTACACTTTTCTATTTAAGATTTTATAGGAAAATTTTTACTTATATTTCTTTTAATTGATATTCTGTTAATAAATCAGAGTGTAAGTATTTATAAAAATCTCTTCTTAAAATTTTTATTAACTATCTAAAATTTTCACAATTCTTTTTTCACAATATTCGCTTTTCCTTTCTCAAGCCATGAAAAAATGGGAATAGAATTAATTTACAACAAACAACTAATGGTTTAGCCATCAAGTAAATATAAAGACATGGTACGTAAACACAAAAGAACAAAATTTTAATAGGTACGAGGGTACTAGTGTCCATCCTATTACTGTTTGTTTGATTAAAGATTTTATTAAAATAAATATAACAAAAACTGATTTATTTGATGCATTCAATTATTAAATTATCTTGATTATTAAGTAATAGAGATCCTTTTATAACAAAAATTTTTGTTAACTAAAAAATGTCTTTACAATTTGTTAATAGCTAAACCATTATTGATGATTTGCTTGTAAACTAATTCTTATCCCATTGTTATAAAGCTGACATGTTTTGTGATAGTCATTAAGTTTGTTTCGAACCATGTCTTTGATTGTTTGTATATTAATTCTATTCCCATTATTGATGGCTTGAGAAAGGGAATGCGAATGTTTCTGAAAATTTGCTGCATATATTTTAAATAAATATTTTAAAATACTAATAGAGGAGTGTGAAAATGGTTTTTATATCTATATCTAATTATATTAAAAGATGAAACGAAGAAGAATTGTTGAAGAATTTGAGTGAACAATTATTCTTATGTTTCTTATAAAAAAAATGTTCCGTAAAACAAATATTAAGCATTCTCTAAATTCGTTCGAAGTAAATCATTTTACTTAGTAAATCTACTATTTACTAAGTAGACACAAGTATTTTTTACATGTTTTACTTTTTTTTAAGTATTTTTTAAATGTTTTTATTTTTTGTTTTATTCATTTTTTTATTTATTTTAGTGCGTAAGTATATTTTAATTATAGATTATTTTTTTAATTATAAATTATAAAAAATGCAATTATTAATAAAAGTAGTTAAGGAAGAAGGAACTTATCTATCAATTAAAATTTTTAGTTCTCACGTGATCTTGGATTCTGAGGTCATTTTCTCAGTCACGTGACCTTTGATCGCGACGTTTAAAAAGTTCATCTCAGTAAGAGAAACAACTTGTCTTTCATTTTGGTCATCGAAAATGAACAGTTTTGAAGTTGA
This sequence comes from Thereuonema tuberculata, assembly GCA_023159025.1. Classification (NCBI taxonomy): domain Eukaryota; kingdom Metazoa; phylum Arthropoda; class Chilopoda; order Scutigeromorpha; family Scutigeridae; genus Thereuonema; species Thereuonema tuberculata. The sequence continues at coordinate 6,565 of JAFIDM010023219.1, forward strand.
CCTTACGTCACGTGACATTCGGTTGACCCACGTCCATGCAAAATAAAATGTAGGCAACCTCAATAACATTTCACACCTTATTCGCGTTTTTGTGTCTTTTGGTTTCGGAGAAGTAGCGGGCAGAAAAAACAAGGTAGCGATAGTGATTAGGAAAGCAATTACAATGTTCCGCAACGGCTTCTGATACGTAAATGAAGAAAATTATTCAAAAGTTGTTAATACACTGAATTCCGAATAATTTAAAAAGAAGGATGAGTAGAGTATAGATTGAGTTACCTTTATGTTAGAATAGACTGCACCGGTCTAGAAAATGCGAGCGCGAGTCTGTTTGCGACCCCACGCTATCTTATCCACCCCTATTTATATCGAATAATCGATATTCTTAACTCAAATCTTGTTAATAGACTGAATTCAATAACAATAACAATAGCAACGTGTTATTAATTTTAGAGATAATAAAGTAATTATCAAAACCCCAAATCTAAAGGATTACATAACCAATATCTCAAAATGTCATAACTTGAGAAATTGTGAAAAGATATAAAAGGGGAGAAATATATATATATATATATATATATATACAGTATGTACAAGGTTACCATAAAATAACTTTCCCTGTTTGGAGGCATCTGCAGCGAAAACTAATGAACGGAATGAAATCAAAATTCAGGTGTAGTTTATTGAGGGCATGGGGAGAAGAATAGAAAACAATTGATCCAAAAGTCGCCGATAGGAGAAAATTTGGCGCTGTCGGAACCAGTAAATTGGTGAATAATTACAATGAACGCACGCAAAAAGGATTATGAAATTTTATGAACATACAGTAAGGTAATAAATGGAGTTTGAGACTCACAGAAAATGTTCTGACACAATACAACAATCTTTAAACAACAATCTGTAATCATCAATTGTTTGTTTACAATCTGTTATCAACATTACTGACATTAATAAATCATTAGGGTCGTCTGGACCACGTGCAACATTTTCAATGTGCTGACCTTTCTTGTGTACAACATATTGCATCCGGTGCATGACGTTCTCTACTGCTGCGCGTAAAGTGTCAGTTTGGATGTCAGTGTAATAGACCGTCGTATGTTATCTTTCAACGAATGCAGGTTTGTTACGCCACCAGTATACACAATGGATTTCAGGTACCCCCACAACCAAAAGTCACATGGGGTCATGTCCGGGGAACGGGGCGGCCATTCCATCGGAAAATATTGACTGAAAACCCTCTCATTTCCGAAATACTGGCGTAACAGATTGTGTAATGCACGTACAATATGTGGTCGTGTTCCATCTTGCATATAACATGTCGAGTGTGAGCATTGTCTTTGTTGCAATTCAGGAATGACAAACGTTTGCAGCATTTGCAGATATCTCTCTCCATTAATGGTACAGGTAACAGGACCTGTAGGAGTCATAGTCTCAAAAAAGTATGGTCCTAATATGAACTCCGCCGTGAATTCACACCACACAGTACTGTACTTTTGAAGAATGCAGTGGCACTTGATGAATCACTGAGGGACGTTCACATGCCCAGATTCGGCAGTTTTGAGTGTTGACTGACCCATTCAGATAAAAATGAGCCTCATCTCCCCACAATATCTTCCAAGGCCAATCATTATTGATATCCATTTGGGCAAGAAATGTTAGCGCGAAAGTCAGGCGCTTATCATAATCTGTAGGTTTTAGTTCTTGCACACGACTGATCTTTTGCGCCATTAAAAACCCAATCAAAAACAACAACAATAACTGATCTTTTACGGATAGAAATGCAGCATTTTCCGTAAGATTTTCCAGACAGTCCCATTAGGCATATCGGTTTCGCGAGCTATTGCACGAGCACTTGAACCACTACTAGTCCCTGTGTCATCGAACACTGCAGTGGCAACATCTGTTACTGTGTTGTCTGATATTGGTTTTTGTCCTCTGCCGGCTCTCACTCCTAGCGATCCAGTTTCCTCGAATTTATGAATCATAGCTCGCACTGCTACAGCAGACATTGGATCTTTACGTAGGTTTTGAAGCCTTCGAAAGTCCCTAAGAGCCGCCGCTGCATTGCACTCTTTAGTGTAAAACAGCTTTACAAGTAATGCATGTTGAGGTAAGGTAGGCCACATCTAGAGTACAACTCAACAGTCAATCGACGAACTGCTTGACTGAACGTTCGCTCTTCCCTTTTTAAAAGGACTGAGTAGTGCTGCTGTCACGTCTGCACTAGAAAATTTGTATAATCTACGTTTAGAGTGACAGCAGTGCCAAATTTTCTGTTTTCGGCGACTTTTGGTACTAATTTTTTTTTTGCTTCTCCCCAAGCCCTTAATAGACTATACCTGAATTTTGGTTTCATTCCGTTCATTAGTTTTCGCTGCAGATGCCTCCAAACAGCAAAAGTTATTTAATGGCCACCTTATATATAGGGTGACAGGAAAAACCTCGGACAAAAGTTTCCATCGATATTTTATGAAGAAACGAAAGTTGCATGAATGTAACAACTAATATCAATAACATGGACATCACACACAAAGTATGTTTAGCCGGTTTCGAAATGGGCGCCTTTGGTGGCGATGCAGAGCTCCAAATTGTGACTTAAAATTTTCAGCTATGGGCCGCAGGTCCACTCCCAGGTCAACAATCGATCCACTCCCGGCACAGAGATTGCTTCAGCGACGCGACACTTTTGTGTCGCTTACCACAGGCCCTCGACTCCAAAATCGACCAGACGCTGTAGTCCATTGGGTTGAGATCCGGTGAGTAGGGCGGCCATTCCGCTGACGAGATGAAATCCGGAAAAATGGGCCTTGCACCAGTTCTGAGTCGTTTTCGCCTTGTATGCCGGAGCGGAGTCTTGTTGGAACGTCCACTTCGTATTGCCGAAGTGCTGCTGGGCCCACGGTAGAACAACGGCCTCAAGAATGTCGCGGCAATACACTTCTTGGTTGATTTTTATCCCCTGTTCCACGAAAACGAGGGGGGTTTTGCCGCTGGCGAAATTCCTCCCCAGACCATCACCGACTGCGGATTTTGGCGGTGTTCAACGATGGCCGATCTGCCGGGAGCCTCGGCGGACCAGCTCCTGTCATTTTGGTGGTTGTGGTTTGTGTGACGGTGAACAGCTTCTCATCGGTGAAGAGAATGCGCTCCCATCGCTGAGCTGCGGCACCACGCTTCAGTTGGCGACATCTTTGCAGTCGTACACGCTTGTTCTCATCGGTGAGCAGCTGAACTTTTCGGAGCTTGTACGGCTTGAGGTTGAGTATCTTTTTTGGCCATCTGTCGAGTCGATTCTCGATTGATGCCTGTCTCACGAGCGATTTTCCTCATGGAGACCCTCGAATTTCTCTGGATCCGCTTCTTGATTTTCTGGCGGTTAGCGGCCATTTGACAGTGCACTTTCTTCCGCTTCCGGGACGCCGTCCATCATGACCAAGCTCCTTGAACCGGTTGATGGCATCGGAGACGGTCTGCCGAGGCACGCAAAGCAGACGAACAATTTCGCATTGACGTTTTCCAGCATGAAACAGCTCCACAATTGCACTACGTTTGTTGGACATACTAAATAAAAGAAAAACATAATCAGCAATAAATCGAAACTACAAACACCAGTACATACGAATATAGGGAACCTTACAAAACAAAAATCAGTTGGATATGGTACAATGCATTCGCGTCAGGACGTATCAAACTTTGTCTGAGGTTTTCCTTGTCACCCGGTATATATACACACTGACGAATCAGTGTAGTAGGTTTGGGATCCAAATTTATTCTAAATAGAAATTATACGGAACACTTATCTTGTAGGTTCACTTCAACACTTTATCACTGAAGATTCACTCCAAACACACATTTATGTCTCTAGGTATGCTGGCATAACATTGCGATTAGTTTTCCAGATGATGATGATGATTCAATTCCATTCATGGAAAAGGCTCTTGAGTTCCGCTCCCATACTCTAGCTTCCATGACAAAGTTTTTCGGATTTTCCTCTTGGCACTTGACATACCGGGTACTAATCCTCCAATTCCTTCACTTGTCTGTGTTCTAGACATAACGATGAAGTGGTCGTTTAAGTCTCACATTGTTGGCAGAGAATAATTGAAGTATCCTCCATCTCTCAACAAATCTTGGCCGTTAACTTAGAAACGAGTGAAGTTCGAGGACCAGAGTGTAAGACTGTCTCCCATTATTGCGAAAGACAGACTGTCTGTTTTCATACAAAAGTGTCAGCTTATATAAACATCTCTACGTCACTTAAAGTTACGAAGTAACCGATGCGGCAACAACATATCATATCAACTAACCGATGCGACAACAAAGTAAGAGTGTGATACCGGCGACTGTAAATGCTAATACACACCTAGGGACAAAGTCTCGGGACAAGTCTCATGGCTGTTCCGGGAATGTCGCGATACATTTTTCTCGTGTTCCGGTTCTATCGCGATACGAAAGTCCCAAGTCTCACATTCCCCATCCAAACGGGGGACATGATATAATGTTGCGCGACATTTCGTAGTCTGTACGTGTTCCGAGACTTTTGAGTCAGTTTCTACTTGTCTGCCATGGAAGCAACATTAAAAATAATCGAAGATTTTCAGGCCCTCTCATGTCCTTGGGATATCACAAGTGTGGATTATAAAAACAGAAATGAAAGGAGGGATGCTATGGAGCATCTGGCCCAAAAATACCAGATGGCAATTCAAGACATGGAGAAGAAAATCCACAATTTGAAATCTGAATTCAGGAGAGAATATAAAAAGCTGACAGAGTAAAAAAAAAATGCTTCTTCCCCTAAAAAGTGCAGTTGGTTTTGTTATCACCCATTACTTTTTTTGTTGCAAGGAATGGAATCCTCTGATTTCTGTAGTGTAACTGGCTCCTGGGTGTGGACGGGCGACATTGTATAGCGGCAGTCTAGGGACAATGTACAGCAACTTTCCCTTTACACGTCGCGCGACTTTGTCCCTAGGTGTGTACTAGCCTTAAGTCTCTAATACGTGAAGCAACATCAAGCAGCTGCAGGCGACTGCAATCCTTTTATTTCTTTTATATATTTCTTTTTCCAATGCACCTAAAATACTGAAAATTTAAAAATGAACTTGTGTTGTTTTGAATTCTCAAAAATATTTGACGAAAACCTGAAATGATAAAAAAATTTAATTTCACAAATAAAAGTCGATGCACCTGGCTAATTCCCAATAAGTTTTAATTCAAAAAGATTAAAATACAGACGACTATAGTTTCAAGCACAGCTGAGTGCCTACCAGATAATAGGCTCACAGCTGTGCTTGAAACTATAGTCATCTGTATTTTAATCTTTTTGAATTAAAACTTATTGTGAATTAGCCAGGTGCATTGGCTTTTATTTATGAAATTAACTTGAAACAATGCACATTAAATTCTTCTTATGATAAAAACATTTGTTAAATAATGTTTTGTTTTTAAAATATTTATTATTAGTGCAACAGTTAATTTAAAAAAAAAATTAAAAATTGTTTTTTAAAATTGTGTGGGATTAAATTATTTTTTAAAAAATTAACTATTGCACTAATAATAAATATTTTAAATACAAAACATTATTTTATAATTTTTTTATCATTTCAGGTTTTCCTCAAAAATTATTTTCAGTAATACCTCAAAAAAACACCCAGAAAATTGAAGATTTTTGAGTTTTAATTTAATTAACTGGAGAATACAGTAATACCTTGAGATACAAGCACAATCCGTTCCAGGACCGAGCTCGTAACTCGAGGTGCTTGTATCTCAAATCCTTTTTTCCCATAAGAAATAACAGAAAAAAATTATCCGTTCCGGCCCTCTAAAAAACTCAGTTATTAGTGCTAATAATAATGGAAAACACATGTTTTTAATTGCTATAGAAACATACACATACACAAAAAAAAATATAGTACATAAGGATTCCTGTGATATAAATTATATAAATTTAACTTCGAACGTAACTTCGATATAATCGTCACGCCCTTGGAAGGATTTACGTTCTTGATAGCATCTTCTGCTTTAGGATGGTACATATTGTGGATGTACTGCGATTATACATGCGTGCTAGATCACTCACGCGGGCACCATGCTCATATTTATTGGCAATTTCATGCTATTATTCCCATAGTCATCATGCGTTTCGTCTTCTCATTACCATCCTTGCCACTCACTTTCTTAGGACTCATCACTATTATGAAGAATAATTCACAAAAATCTCGTAGATAACGTAGACTCGTAGAGGAAATCACGTAGATAAAGCAAACACAATACGGAAGACTCTCGGGACATGCGTACGGAAATCGACGAACACGTGAAGTGAACGAGTGAGGCGGCGTGACCGAGTGCGCGGTCAACTAGAGTCGGCGTCTGTAAGCGTGCTCGTATCTCAAATCTTTACTCGTATCTCAAAGCAGAAATTTGCTCGAAGGCTTGCTCGTATCTCGGAATACTCGTATGTCGGGACGCTCGCATCTCAAGGTGTAACTGTATTTTAAAAATTAAAAACAAGAAAATAGAAATTCCAGATGCTTCCAAGTTTATTTTTAAATTTTTAGAATTTTAGATGCATTGGAAAAAAAAATAAAGAAATAAAAGCTTTGCTGTCGCCTGCAGTTGCTTGAGTCAGGACCTCAAAGACGCGAGAACTCAATTAGAAGGAATTCTCATAAGCACTTAAACTTAAAAAAGAGCATAAAAATAAGAAAAGCAATAAAATACAACTAAAACAAGATGATAATAATGGATTAAAATGGAAATAAACATGATTGATTTATTTTTATAGTGACTAACTAAAATTTGGGGGATAAAAACAAGGAAATGAACAGATAAATAAGAAAACAAATACAGCTGCGCCTCACTTTACGACACTTTTATCTGCTTAACGACCACACGCACTTACGACCAACCAAGTTTCGATCTGCAATTCGGGGAATCCCCTTTCTCATTTGTCACTTTTTTTTTAATCCCCTGCATTCTTTTTTTCTTTTCCTTTTTTTCCAAACCGTGGCACTTTCTTTTCCCTTCCTTTCATCGACTTTGGCCAACTATGGACCACGGGCTAGCCCTACCTGACAACGTCAGGATGAGGCTTGCAAATTCCAGAGGAGGGCCGAGATTCCCATCCCGTCCAGAAATAATTCTGAGATAGTAAGTCCCAGGGGAGAAACGGACGAAACACAGGAGCAGAAAGATGAAACATCCTTGCTCTCGACCGGGATTTGAACCCGGGTACCGGCACAGAGGCCGCACGGCAGACCGACGCTTTAGACCGCAGGAGACCTACCTAAAGTAGTTTTTTTTTTCTTCTTTATTTAATTCACGTTTGATCTAAGTTGGGAAAGAGTTTTGGGCCAGCGCTCTTATCCCTTATACCTGTCCTCAGATGTCTTAATTATGCTTCCACGTGTTGATTATTCTCTATTAGTCATTTTATATTCATCATGTTAGAACCGTGACAAATTCTGGTAGCAAAGAGAGCGCGGTTTGTGCTGATTTACCTTCTTTGTTTTACCCTGAGGGTGCGAAATCAGTTTTATCCCTCCATAATTCGGATCTGTGGTTCTTCTTATTCATTTAATATGCTACTTATCCTTCATTCACCTGTTTGATTAGATCGCTATTATAGCTTATCTAGTTTTTTAACATTTGTAGCCTGAGTATCGGCTCTGAAAGCCTTAGTTTAGTAGCTATGCGACGTTTTTGTTCGCCGTTTGGTTTGTACTGGAAGGTGTTCACTTGTCATGCTGATCGCGACATGCTTTGTAATTTGTCTGCTTGTCGCATTTTCATTTTGCTCGCATTATACAGCGCTGCTTTTAGCTACCTTGGAGGAGCTGGATTGTAGTTATTGTTAGACTGGTGTTGATGGCAAGGGAGCGGGTCGGTGGATGAGGCTTTCGGGCCACTCTGCAGGAGGTTTGATCCATCCATCAGTTCTTTCCCTGGCGCGGTTTTAGTCTGGATTTGTTCTACAGTTGCTTCGGTTTGATATCTTTGACGTCTGGTATTCTCTCCGATTGCTTACCTTGATTTTTATTTTCGACCCAGTTCCGTTTCTTGTAGCTTATATGTTGGCTTTGCTTGATCTTTTGAGATGTTTTCCGTAGGTGATCGTTATGCCTTGTAGTTTGGTAAACCTAAGCGAGGTTGCATCTGACAAAAATTTGGCGCCTCCTTCTTTGGGTTTGTTATCATGTGTGGTTGTCTCATTTGACGTTAACGCAGGTTCGTCAGCGGAGGTCAGCTCTCTTTCTGACTCCGCGATCCGTAAAGATAAATTTCGGCAATCAGTTTTCACACTCCTTGGATTTAGGTGTAGCTGTCTTGGTCGTAAGTCCCTTCCGTTTATATTTTGTTGGTCTTTCCGCTACTTTATCCTATTTTTCCCTTGGGCATCGATCATGTTTCCTTTTGACTAAACGCTTGACTACTGGACCATCGTTAGGCTCAGTAATAGTTTTAGTTAATCTTTTGAGCGGTGCTTGATTTTGATTTGGTGTTGTGCTTACCTTGGTAATCGTTTGAAGATGTTAGAAGTGGTTCCCTGGTCGGCCATTTGGATTTAGGACGGGCTTCCGGACCCGCTCCCTTCTTGTGCTGATCAGTGTGTGAATTGTCTAGTGGACTGCTTTCGCTTTACGATGACCGTTTTGTTTTCAGTTCTTTTCCTTCACCATTTGGACTTGCGATGTTTGGAATCCAGGTTGATGCTTTTCCTGTTCCGCATTCGGCTTGTTGATGTGTATGGTTTTGCTCTGTGGTCAATGTCTTGGACACGCCAGGTGCGTTCTCAAGGGTTCTTGTTTTGGTTGACAGCAGCCTTCCCAGGTGATGACGTAGCTATGTATGTAAGTCCCCTCCGTATTAGCGTGTCTGGGCATCATGCTACATTTGGATTAACGATCCGTTACAGGTCCCTTTCACCTTCATTGCCATAGGTAAATTTATGTTTTAGAGTTCATTGAGGTTTGTAGATAGCTTTTGTTGCTGCTAGTGTTTCCATAGGGCTGCAGTTCCTTCCTTTGCATTAACCTACGATTAACTCTTTGGGGCAGGGAGGGGTGTGTCACGGTTTTTTTTATCCCCTGTATTTTTTTTTCCTTTTCCGTTTTTTTTAAACCCTGCCACTTTCTTTTTATTATTATTTTTTTTTCTCTTCTCTTTTTATTCTTTCTCTCCTTTCTTCTTGTGTTTTTGGATTCCTCTTATAATTTTCCTTTCTGTTTCTTCATGCTCTTCTGATCTGTGATTTACCTTTATAATGTAAGAATTTTTTTTTGATTGTTTTATTATTTTGTTCTATTTCGTCTGCATGAGAACGAATTCTTTTGGAATCTTAGTTAATTTGTATTTCCGCTGTATTTGTTTTGGTAGATAATCCATTTAGACATTCTGTCACATGTAACCTGATTACAGCGTATTGTAAATACGTCGCGGATTTTCGCGCACTAGACTATGATTGGTGCGTTTGTTTCCGAGTTGGAGGAATTTGTAAAAAGAAAAGACAGAGTCTCTGATGAGATGGTGAGAGGAGGAAGCAATGAATTTCCCTCCTGTGACTTCTTGATTTTCTTTGTGGACTCGCCACTACGTCTGGTTCGGACGGGAACCCGTTATCTTCACACAGGCAATACTTTATCCCTGTGTATGTGATCCGTGACGATCGTATGTGCCTGCAGTTATTCGTCCGAGGTCATCGCAGTATGGGGCGAGCTGCTGAGCTCGGCTACTCACGGGACGAGAAACACGGTGGTGTGGCCTAGGTATCCAATTGTGGCGACTACCGGACAAGTCATCAATAGGAAGGAGAATCATCACCCGACAGATCATCAAAGGTGTTGTTCTTGAGGATCGTCGAGACATTCAACAGACTGTAAGTAACTGTATTTATGTGTTATCTAGCATTGGAGCTCCTCAGAAGAATCTATCTAAATCACCGTGTAGTGAAACAAACTAGTACAACAGCTTCCCAAATTGCTAATAGACAGCTCCTATTTCGACTCTAAGCCACGTCAAACTTTCATCTTGTTCAAGTGAGAAGGAAGAAGACAAAAGAACTAAATAAATAAATAAAAATATAAGAGTAGAGAACTTTGATTGAGAAGCCATTTACGACATAAGAACCCGAATCAGATCTGATTAGGTTTTTTTTTTAAAAAATAAGCTTTAATCTTTCATTTTATTATTGATATTGTTAGAAACTTGCTATTTTTGTCATGACCATGATTTTATACATGTATTTATTTGTACTTGCCGGCCGGCGCAAGCAGAACCTCTCGGCCTAGCCAGTCCGTCACCCGTCCTTTTTCCCTAGTTTACATTGTCGCCTGTTAATTTTTTTCTCCCCTTTTTTTTTCGTCCCCTTCCCTTGGTTTTCCTTCCGAGTAGCTTGTTTTATCATTCACATGATTGTGGAGTTTTTTTTTTGCTCCCTTCACTCACCGTGTGCTGATATCCACTCTCTGGAGAGGCTCGGACGAGAGGCGAAGCTCCATTTTACCCTTATGATAGTAGTTTTTAGATATTTAGTCTAGTTTAATACTTTTTACTTATCATAACTGTGTTGGCGTCACCTTGAAAGGTAAACGTGATTGTTTTGAAAAGAAAGGGAAAGATTTATCACTAATCTAAGAGATGTGATTCCCTTCACTGTTTGTATCTTTAACTTTTATTCGTTCAATACATTTCTTTATTTCTTTTGAACCTTTATTTCTTTTTTTTTTCTTCTTTATTTAATTCACCTTTGATCTAAGTTGGGAAAGAGTTTTGGGCCCAGCGCTCTTATCCCTTCTACCTGTCCGCAGGTGTCTTAATTATGCTTCCACGTGCTGATTATTCTCTGTTAGTCATTTTATATTCATCTTCTTTCTTCAATATTCTTGTAATATTTTGGCGATATTTCGCGAAATTTAATCATTTCGCTTTTTCAAGCCTTTTTCTTCAAAATAACTTCGAGTCTATCTCAACATTATTGAGTTTCCTTTTCAATACTAATGCACTATAACATTATTAAGTTTCTTTTTCAACAAAGTAACTTAACACTAATTGGCTATATCATTATAATCACGTTATTGAGTTATTATTGACATATTCAATTATTATTTTAGATAGACTCGAAGTTATTTTGAAGAAAAAGGCTTGAAAAAGCGAAATGATTAAATTTCGCGAAATATCACCAAAATATTAGTAACAATATTGAAGAAGGAAGGTTTTTAATGTTATATTTTATAAATAGAAATATAATGATATTATATTCATCTTGTTAGAACCGTGACACAGTTTGAGTGTTGGTCAGTGGCGAATGGTGACATGCGTACTGAGCATACTATAGGCTTGCTGTGCACATGTTCAGTCAGTTTCAATCCGACAAGCAGTTTAACCTGGTTTTTTAATTTTACAACGATCCTATATTCCCGGCGTAAGCTCTTCGTTTTTCGATCGTTTCGGTTAACGAAGTAGTGGTCGGAGCGGAATTCTTTCGTAAAGTGAGAAGTACCTGTAAAATTAAAAGTGCCACAGTAAAATAATACAAATAATCAAAATAAACCGTGACAAAACTTTAATTTACAAATTTTATATACGAAATTTATAGGTTGTAAGTATTTTCTGAATTCGTTTTTTGATTGTAATTGTGTTTATAGCAATAAATAATAAGGTTATATTCCTTATTATCCTCTATAGTATTTATTTCATTAAATTATTTTAAAAAAATTTGAAAAAAATTATCTACTTAATCAAATTAACAATAAATCAGAAGTAAAAATTCAATAAATTTCAATACAATATATTAATTTTTACTAAATGTCTCAAATTACTCTAATTTGTTATTCTAATTTTTTCTAAATTCATCAACTTATTCTAAACTGAGATTTAAAAATCATGAGATACTAAACATTAGATGTTTTTATTATTTAAACAGTAAATAATTATCGAAAAATCGACAACAGTAAAGAAATTTACAAAAAGACACAAACTCCCAAATCTGAAATGATCGCCTTTCTTTAACCAAATTAGAGCGTAAGTTTCTGAATTCTTTTCATTCAATCAAAGTTCAGGGTTTGTTGTTATTAAAATATGATGGTCCTTAAAAAACGTTTTCTGAATTGGGTTAATTTTTTTAAAGATCGGTTCTATTTCACTTATTATTAAAATTCCTTTATTAAGTTCAGTGAATTTACAAAATTTAAGTAGAGTTTTCTATTAAGAATGGGCTTTCAAATTGTTTTTTTAGTAATTAATAATATTTGTAAACTGAATAAAAAGCCTTAAAAAATTGTTATTTAAGTCTTTTAGCTTCTTAATAAGGAAAATAATATACAAAAATACACAAAAATTTACAAATTAAGTGTTATATTGTCTTTTTGCAACCCAAATGTGACTAACCAGGATGTAAGCCACTTTGTTATTTCTCAGTTTGTTGTCAAAATAAGAGAAATTAAAACAATTTGAATGAATAGTAATAGAAATTAAAACCTGTTGTTCAAAGTTAATTAAAAAAAAATTAAGTTAGATGGAATTTAACTACCAAAGAATTTATAGGTTTATAAAGAAAGAAAAGTAGCCTATTTCATGAATATTTTTTTAAAAATAAAGTAAATTTAAGTCTTACGACAGTTTTAAATAACCACATGTTTGAGAATTTAACTGAATTAAAAATGTAACTACATATTGTAATATATAAATAGCTGAAACCATTTTATCTGAATTTATGTTTTCTTCATCAGGAGGTAAATCTATTTATTATAAATTGAAGAAAAATTTAAAAATAAAACAATAATGTTAAATTGCTTCAAAGTTTTGCATAATTTAACTTTTTCATATTTCACCTACTCTCCTTTAATAAATTCACAGCTACTTAAAGAAAGACAGCTATTTAACATCTGTGCAAAAAAAAACAAAACTATTTGTTTTTTTTAAAGATAACCGAGAAAACTTAATTATAAATTATTCTTTTTCTTTTTATTAGTTATAGTAAATGTTTTAAAAAGAAACAAAAAAAAAATCAAAGGAAATTTTGAAGGCGTGACAGTTTTATTTTTCCTTTCTATATTTATCCAATTAGAAAGTAAGTTTTTTTTTTCAATTTTCATTTCCTCTTTTATTCTTCTTTCCACAACAATCTTAGTTGTATTTGGTACCAATAGAAATTGAAAGAACATTAACCAATAATGAACTTAAAACTGATATAAATTACGAGGACACTTGAACACACAAAAACCCTGACAAACTTGATGGTTCTCAAGTTTTTAATAAATTAGACCAAAACTGATAACAACTGTGTTTCCATATCGGGAAGCGAAACTAACAACAGAGGGCGCCAAAATCAAATATATATATTTATTGCAAACGAAGAGTTTTCAAAACTATTGAAAATATAGAATTATAAATATAGATAAGCTACAGACAAAAAGACTTGAGCTTTATAATAATAAAAGAAATATAATTGCAGAAAATTATTAAGAGAAACAAGATTCATTTCAGTCTACAAAACAGTATTATTATTTTTTTTTAAATTAATAAAACTTTAATACAAAGCAACAATTAAAAAACAATTGCTTATATTTGCAAAATAATAAGCCCAAAACAGGCTGAATAAGAGTTTGAAAAGGAACTCCGAAAAGGCGCTCGAAATTATTCACTCTAATATAATTTTATTTTATAGTTTTTTTTTTAAGATTTTATTAGAATTTTTTAACCATTCACACGTTAATTTTTTAAAACTATATATTATTATTTAAGTTTTTCTGTTTTCCTTGGATCGTTGTTTATATCTAATCAGGGCTATAAAGCAAGAATTACATCTAAAAATAAATTATTTATTTTGATAAATTATTGTTGAAGGGAAAGAAGTCATTCAAATAGATATCATGTCTATAGAATATAAGGATATAATTTATTTATTGATAATAGTTAAAAATTGAAATAAAACTGAATGAAAACTTGCTGTTTTAGTATATGAGCAGAAATTATGAATGACCGTTGAAACAGGTAGCTCATTCTCAACAAGATTTTCAGTAATGCAACGTAGGTGGATGCCCAAACTTGTTAATAGAGGGAGCTACGAATATACACAAAAATACATATAATTACTTCTAGTGATTCACCTCACATTTAAAGAGAAAACACTTGCCAACATTCAATCAAATAGATACATGGCTGCTCAAAATTCCCTCTAGAAATTTTAAAGGAAGGTCAGGAATACAAAAACAAAGCCTATTCCAAACCGTATTTGGAACGCGTGCCAGGAAACATCACCCGAATGTCCTAGAAGGTACACCAAGGTTCAGAAATAAAAAGGCAAGAAGTAAGATAAACAACATAAATAACATCACATCATCCATTAAATATAAATAAAATATTTAAAATATGTTTATTAATGCAAACTTTCAGAAGGAGTATTGTCGCGATATAATGAGTAATTAACTAATTTAATTGCCTGAGCAAGCTAAATGAAAAAAATAGAAAGAATAGAAAAAAATGATGACTAAAAAACCATGCTCCCTCTGCGACCAATTTTGTTACACTAAACAAGATAAAGAAAAAGGATAAAACAATGACAATAAAACAAAAAATTAATAACAATGGAGAAAATGAATAGAAAGATGCTTCTGAGAGGCTGAACTCTCAGTGGTCTACAAAAGCATTAAATAAGCTAAAAATGACGAGATTAAATAAAAATAAAAAGTGAAAATAACAAATACACACGGAAAAGATAAATAATAATAAAAGATTTATGTCACTGTCATGTAGTCTTTAAACAATACTTGATAGAATTAAAACAATGATAAATAAAATTAACTACAAACGGTAAACAGTCTCTAAATTAAAGATAAGATGAACAGAAATTAAATTAAATTAAATTAATATAAAAAAAAAACACTAGAAAAATAACAAGGAATCTCAACGGCTTTCTTTTATTGAATTAAGAGTTCATAGGAAAGTTTTAAACTTGACTTGAACACATTAAATAGAAAAAAAAAAAAATTTTTCCCTTGAATTAAAAGATTTTATTGATAAGGACAATAGATAGTCTTTACTATCCACTGGCGAAAATTGACACTAAAAGTTGCTTACAGTTTATCTGATATGAAATCGTTGGATGGGATTTCACAATTAACACAGATTTTTCCGAAGCACTTTTGTAATTTTCTTTTGTGTTGGCGAAATTTGCCTAATCTAGTTTGGCCTCTCGCTGCCTCCTCGTATGGGACGATGTATTTTGGCTGGCACGTCGAAGTGGCTTTCTCCCGGCGGACAAGGCACTGGTGGTGGCGAATATTTCGGTTCAGTCTCGCATTCAACTTCGGTAATCCTACTCCATCCTGTGTGTGATCAGGAAGCCTTTGACTTCGAAGCCTGATACTATCCGGCACACTCTATCTACAACACTCTCACTAAGCAGCTCTGTTCACTCAAAAACATAAAGGAAAAGCTTTTTTTCGATGAATGACGCTTAAAGAAGTACATGAAGTATCCTTAATTCCCCTTAAACATTGGCACCATATCAATCAAATAGTAACTTTTGCATTGATGCACTCGCTCACTGTAACATCGGAATAAACAAACATAATAATATCTTTATCCTGGGTCCAACCACTGATTTCTTAACTCTGATAATCATTACTAGTCATTGTCTTTTAAAATGACAAAATGGTTGTTAATATACCAACAATGATGTAAACATATGTGACAAAATTAAACCAATAGTAATGACAGAGACAATAAAAGTAGTGAAAAACTTAAAAGAAGGAATAAAGGAGATTTAAACATGGGAAAGTGACAAGGGAAGGATTCAGAAGGGAGCATTGAAGGCTTAAAGAAGAAATTAATAAAAAATTGAATAGATTGGAAAATAGGAAAACAAGATGGGTTAAAATGAAAATAAACTTAAATAAAAGAAAAATAGGCTTAAAAGGAAACTATTCGAAAAAAAAAAAGAAATAAATAATAAGGGAACATGAAAAACTGAAAATATCAAAGAAAAAGTCACAGAAAACAAATTAAGCCGTGACAGTATTCGTCCTTCCTATTTCAAGCTACAAATAAACTAACAATTAAAATTAACATAACAGGATAACTTTAAACTTTAACTTCTTCAATAAAATATGCAAACTAACACAATAATAAATATCACATCATTACTTATACAATTACAAACAAGAATCCAATATATTCCATATTGATAATTTAATAATACTCACTAGATTAAATTATTAATTCCTAAATTTCATAGTTTTATTTGAACTTCACTTTACCATATCTTGAGCCAAATTCAGAAATCTCTCATCAACCTCTAACCCTAATTTTTGTTCATGTTCTCGTATAATACTTTCTATCACTTTTCTAGTTATATTATCTTTTTCAGTGTTTGCATCGCTGTTAGGTCTGTGAACATAGTTAAAACAATGTTCTCTTATTTCTGATGTATCCTTCTGATTATGCTTCAAATAATTGCCATATACCATTATAGGCTCTGTAAAAAAACAATAATAATATTAATATAGATTTGCAGAGTAATTACTTATGTTCACTATCGTACACCAAATAACTACACAACTCGGAAATCTTTTTATAGATTTAATTAACAACTATTGGTATATTCAACTTGATAATTTCAAGGTTACAACTATTTCAAATCTTCATAAATATAAAAGTCAAAGTCTTTAAGTCAATGTCCTTTCCTTGACTTTATCACCAATCCTCGACGATCAGCAAATCACTTCTATCAGATTATCTTGCGGCAAGCACATAAAAATATATATATAGTTCACTATCCGACGACTTCTATTAGATTTA
Organism: Thereuonema tuberculata; assembly: GCA_023159025.1. Taxonomy (NCBI): domain Eukaryota; kingdom Metazoa; phylum Arthropoda; class Chilopoda; order Scutigeromorpha; family Scutigeridae; genus Thereuonema; species Thereuonema tuberculata. Next base: position 23,359 of record JAFIDM010023219.1, read on the forward strand.
ATCTTAAAAGTTCTGCAAACGTAACGTCAGTATTTCACTGGAAACTCAGGAATCATAGGGCTTCTCCAATTTAGGCACTAATAATTATTTCTCCTAATAATCTTCCTATTTTATATTACACTCTGCCTTTAAGACCCTAAATATTATCTCGTTTCTACTTGTAACATTAAGTAAACGAATCGCTTAAGGAAAACTTTACTTACAAGAGTTCGTTGAATTCTCTCGTCGAACAGCTTCGGTGCATCCTGAGTTTATAATCACCGATTCCCTTATTTTTGCTCTTGTATCTCCGTTTCCCTTCAAAGTATTTTTGTCGCATATAGATAACTTTGCCGTTAAGTTCACCTCTATTTGCTAAATATGATGAACTTCGATAATTTATCTCCGGGCACTAACTTTCAAATAAATACCTTCGGTATGTCGTGATCACCCGGTGATTCGGCGTAGTTTCACTTCTTCAGAACTTTGCAATGGTCTCTTTATATCATCTTTCGCCCATCTATGCGTCGGTCTTGCTATAAACTATTGCTGCCTGAGATGAAGAGGTCTTCGTATCCGTGTGTCCGATTCTTCGATCTAAACTGCTTCCATATTATCTATCCTGGTAATTTTATGATCGGTTCTGCATCTTCGGCTCGTATTCTGGCGAGTCTTCAAACGGCACAGCTACTTCGCCTCGTATCCTGGCGAATTTTCAATCAGCACTCATTTCTCGCATCCTATCGTGGTGAGGGATCGATGTGAACTACCGCACTTATTTCTCGCATCCTATTGTGGCAAGGGATCGATGTGAACTACCGCCCAAAACTCAAAGAAATATCCATCTTCTCACGATTCGTCGTCTCGTGTCTCGTGCAACAATTAAGTCAACACTTAACCAAGCTCTAGATATCATAAAGCATCTTCATGCCAACAATGCATCGTCTGCGCTTCTGGTAAATGCAAAAATAGCTGAATTTTGAGGATTAAACCAATTGTCCTAATTGAGAAAATTAAATTGTCTAAGCAAACTTTTAGGGTTAGAAATTAAAACACTACAATTTCTATAGGCTCGCTAATTGTTCGTTTGCTTTCCCTTATATAGAATTTTTTTACAATTTTCAAATTCAATTTTATAAACAATACCAATTTCATTTTTCAAATCATTTTAACTTATTTGAGAGCATAAAACATTTTTCAGTTTATTTCTATATTCAAATGTAACATCAAAATTAAATTTCTTATAGATTCCCTTCAATATAATATTGTTTTTATTCAAATAAGATAATATTATTCTTTTATCGAACTGTTGCATGTGCAGTTCTTTAATAATAAATTTGTTGTATTTCAAGGAAACATGAACGATTGTAAAAGTAAAATTATTGTAAAGATAAATTTACAAATGAAGTTATATTGAAATACAACAAATTTACTATCGAAGAACTGAATAATCAACAGTTAATTAAATAATAATATTAACTTATTAAAATAAAAACAATATTATAGTAAAGGGAATTTGTAAGAAATTTAATTTTAATGCTACATTTGAATACAGAAATAAACTGAAAAATGTTTTATCACTCAAATAAGGTAAAATAAAATGGGTATTATTTATAAAATTCAATGTGAAAATTGTAAGAAATTTTATATAGGGAAAGGAAACGAACGATTTGGGAGCATATAATGGAACATGGAAAATATTTGAAGCATAATCAGATGGATACATCAGAAATAACGGAACATTGATTTAACTGTGGTCACAGACCTAATAGTAATGCAAACACTTTGTAAACTGAAAAAGGTACTGTAACTATCCATTCCGAAAACAAAATCTAACTATCAAAGAAGAGTTGTTAGCTATGCTTCGCCTCAACTTTGGAATGAAATACCTAAAGAGATCCGTGAATGTCCTGTTACTACCCAATTCAAAAAATAAATAAATTTGAAAAACACATTTCAACTTTAGGGGAGACCGGGGCTAGTTGGCATAGATTTTGGTTTTTGATTTTTCTATTTTTTTGTGCAATACTTAGGGGGATTCTGGTGAATGCAGCGGATAGCTTATCTTTTTTACTACAAAAATATACCCTTTATATAATAACAAAGTAAAAATTATCAGTTTGGTCATTTAACAAAAAATAAACAAAAAAATACAAAGAAAAGTGAAAGGATTTAATCATTTTCTTTGGTTTCTTTTTCTCTGAACTTGATTCATTTCTTGAAGTCTTTGTGTTAATTGTTATCGATTTTTTTTATTATTTAATTATTATATTTTTTATTCAATTGTACAAAATTTACGAAAGGAAATAATGCATTTTTTGCTTTGGTTTTTCCATGAAAGGAAAGACTTGAAATAAACAAATATATTCTTATAAATATATTTTTCAAGAAGAGAAAGAAGAACCAAATCTTCATAAAACTTTTCCTATTATTTTCAATTTTAAAAATATTGTTATTAATTGAATGCATATTCATATTTTTAATTTATATATTTCAAAAGTTTAACGAATATAATTTAGTACCTCTAATTATATTCTAATCCTTTCATAAAAAAAACCCAACTTTTTTATGTTACATCAAATTTAGTGTGTATGTATTTTTTTTCAAATATTTAATTAATTAATTATCAATTTAATTCTTAGCATAGTTCATGATTTGTAATATGTTGCCAATTTTTAAAAAAATTATCTTTATGATAAGTAAGAATAATAAAATTACTTACAGATTTATGCAAATTAGAGTAAATAAATAATAAAATATAACTCGTGGATAATTGTACATCGCCGCACGTAGACCACTTCCATTGCTTAGTGTACAGTATGTACTCCTCTGAACTACTTTTCAGCTCGCTACAACTATCTACAACTATCTACAAAACATTACAATCATAAACGAGTGATTGTTATCTTTCTGTCAATAGTCATAACAAAACTTTTTTTTCAATATCTTTTCATTTATAATTGAATAAAAAATTTTACCATAAGGTCTGAAAGCAAAGTTTTAAACTGTTAATGATGGTGCAGCAGCAACAACAATTGTTCGTTTAATGCTCTTCAAAGCCCCTTTAGGCTTGTGAGATGAGAATACGGGCTGCAACACGTCTCCGGAGAGTATCCAAAAATGTTTGATAGGATAATAGTCCGGAGATGTTCATGATCGATCCAAATGGATAGTGGTCTCCTTTTGAAGGCATCGATCTACATTCTAGAGTGCCGTGATACCATCTAAATCATGGTGTCCCTCCACTATAAAGTCCGGAACATATTGGCCACTAAACAAGGGGACTTCAGCAGACTTCAACTATGTTTATGACGTTGAAGTCCGCTGAAGTTCATTGCTTTGATGCTGGACGCGTATTTGTTAATGTCAGATCTAAGGAGCTAACTTTCGTCGCTTGCGGTATTTCCCAATAGCGCGCATATATTTCCATTATGGGTGATTTCAATCTTTGATCGTCGTTGAAAGTGGACACCTGTTATATGGAACATTCGCTTTATTTACAGCGTGTCTAATAGCGCGTGGTATGGCCTTTTGCCCTAAGCACAGCATCCACACGCCGTGGTATGCTTTCCACCAATTTCTGATAGGAAGCAACCAGTATTTTTGCCCAATCCTCCTTCAAAGCCTGCACAAATTGGATTCGTGTTTGCGGTCACATCGGACGCGCACGAACCTGGCGCTCCAATTCATCCCACATATGTTCAATAGGGTTGACTCTGAGGGCGGGCCACTGAAGTTCTTGAACATTATTCTCCGAAAACCAGGCCCTTACAACACCGGCCCGATGGCAAGGCGCACTGTCTTGCTGGAACACAAATGGCCCTTCACCGAACTGCGACCACAACGTAGAAAGCATGAATTTTCTAGAACGTCCAGGTACTGTGTGGATGCCATGTTCCCCTCGATCAGAACCAACGGACCCCGTCCGAACCAGGAGAAACACAGCCACACCATCACACCAACTCCGCCAAACTTCACTGTTGGGATGACACACTCAGATAGTAGCCGCTCCCCTGGTAAACGCCACACCCAGGTGCGCCCATCCGATCGGTAGAGTGTGAAGCGTGATTTGTTGCTTCACAAAATGCTCCTCCAGCGGTCCATCCACCAAGACCGTCCCTGTTTACACCAGGCCACGACGCTGGGCGTTTACAGGGGTGATGTTAGGCTTGTGGGCAGCAGCCCGATTGGTGTAACTTAAGGCATGGATCTCCCGACGAATCGTCATGGTACTGATAGTTGTTTCCGTTGCCGGATGTAAGTTCTGCCACCGATGTTCGCCTGGAACAGCCCTGTTCTGCTACACCAACTGCTTCAGGGCCCTCCAGTCTCTATCAGTTTCCACATACGGGCTCGACCACCTCCATGACGTCGTGTTTCCACTCCTTCACGTTTCCACTTCGTGATAATAGCATCCAAGGTCGACTTTGACAGGTTCAGTGTTGCTCCTATGGCTTGCATATTCTGGCCACTAATGGGGCAGCTTATGACTACTACACATTTAAAATCGCTCAGCTTCTTTGATGATGGCATTTTACTTCAGCACGTGGTTAGACACCAAATGACTCCAACTACACATGATCGTGTTGTTTTTTAAACCGAATATATTCAAATTATTGCCCGAATTTGCAAGGATTGTTCCAGTACGGCAGGTGTCCACTTTCAATAGAGCAGTCAGTGTATTTTGGCTATGGCCGTATGGTACTAAACATGTGTTAAACCCGACACACATTATCCACGGAGTTTTTAGCGGCAGTTTGTGATGTCAAAGTCAGCCGATGTCTGTTGATGCCGAAGACAGTAGTCTTTGCAGATCAGCGGTAGTAGAATCAGCGGCAGACCAATCACATTGTCGCATGAGATTGAAATCATTTTTAGACAGCCAATCATGAAGTATTTAATTTATTTCGAATTGGCAGTCGTTTTTTCGCTTGATTCGTATTTTTTTTCCTAAGTAAAGATCAAAAAGCGTTTAATTTTCGGTGTATATATATACTCATGGACAAAAAAATTAGCGCACCAAGAAATAATTGCGGGATCTTAACGAAACTTGCAATGAAGGTACATGTCGGGGAGATATGCAAATGATTTGAAATGCAGCGTGATTGCGCATTACGTATAGCCGGTAGAGGGCTTTGAACATCGTACTCTGTGGAGTATAAAACAGGTAACCAAAGCTTGTTTGAGTGTGCTGAATCATTTACAAAGGAAGAGCTGAGGTAGACATGCCATTACGCCGTGTTCGAAGACAGTTTGCGCAGTTGTCGCAGTTTGAGAGAGGGAGAATCGTCGTGATGATGGAAGCTGGGTGGTCAGCTAGGTGAGTAGCTCGTCAATTAGACCGCTCTGATTGTGTTGTGAGGAGGTGTTGGGACCAGTGGACCCGAGAGATGTCATGTACACGAAGACCAGGCTCAGAACGCCCTCGACAGACCAGTCGTCGAGAAGACCGCCACATAGTCAGAAATGCACGCGTACAGCCAACTGCTTCATCGGCCGCCATCCAGGCACAGGTAGCACCTTCACTAGGGACCTCTGTGTCTTCTCGAACCATACGAAGGCGCCTGGCTGAAGGACAGTTGGTATCGCGGCGCCCATTACGTGTGCTGCCCTTGACGCCTCCGTTTGGAGTTTTGCCGCGCACGAGGAAACTGGACTGCAGCGGAATGGAACCAGGTCGACTTTAGCGACGAATCCAGATTCAATCTCGGCAGTGATGACAATCGTGTTCGTGTGAGGAGAGCCCATGGTAAACGCTTCAATCCTGCCTTTGCTGTACAGCGACACACTGCTCCCACAGCTGGTGTGATGGTATGGGGTGCCATTGCCTACAATACACGGTCACCCCTAGTATTGTTCCGTGGCACCATGACAGCCCAGCGGTATGTTCATGAAATCCTGCAACCACATGTGTTGCCACACATGCAACGGCTCCCAGGAGCCATTTTTCAACAAGACAATGCTCTGCCTCATACGGCAAGGATGTCACAAGACTGTCTCCGCACTGTTACTACCCTTCCTTGGCCTGCCCGATCCCCAGATTTGTCTCCAATCGAGCATATCTGGAATCATTTGAGACGACGAGTTGGGCATCCCACGAGTTTGAACGAACTAGAGGCAAGGTTACAGCAAATATGGAACGAAATGTTTCAAGACATCATACAGAACTTGTATGACTCAATGCCCGATCGTATCGCATCGTGCATTCGCGCTAGAGGGGGTCCAACGGAGTATTAACTCCTCCGTTCTTTTGCCTTTTTCTCTGAAATAAATTATCCTTTTTCTTTGATTTTCTTATCATTTACTTATATCAAAGTAGTCATTACGTATGTAAATTTTCGTTTCATTTGGACGACTCCTTCTTGGTGCGCTAATTTTTTTGTCCATGAGTGTATATAGTAAACCTATGTAAGAAAAATGTAAGATTAGCTTTTAGAGATTTCTAAATAAAAATACAGAACGAAAACATAGAAACTGGGAAAGACTTGGTGAGATTGTCGTCTCCTTTAATGCCAAATTGAGTAAATTCTAATTCTACTTATCAGCTATTCATTGTTTTATTTTGTTTTATTTTAACACATGTTTTGTCCCGTGTTGCCATTCCCAACATATGCACGCCAGAGAAGGGTGACAATGGATATATACATTGTGAGACCAACACAAGCCGCACGAGTCAGTTTTGCAGCGTTAACAAATGCTCTTCCAGCCTAAGAATTCCTGTCACTGATGATAGCATGTCACTTATTGACTTCAAATTAGAGCGTACATACAAAGGAAATCTGTCAGCAATATTGATCTTCTACAGTTTTTAGTCCAGTGAAGTCTAGTCCATTTGAATATTCGGTTTTCTGACGTAACAGGCAAGCAGTCTGCTGGTAAACTAGCAAAAAGGCTTTCTTTGTGAAACTTTTTTCTCAAGTGGAAGCGGATGCTAGTGTTCCTGCGTCCAAACCAAGGGCAGATAGCAGCTGTGTCGGAATACATTGCTATTCCTCCCTGAACATAATCAAAGGTAGCAGTCATCCACGAAAATTGTAGTTCTTCACTGTATCTTCTAGAGACTTATTGTGTATTTTGAAGTTAATTTTTCTTTCCTTAATTACCGAAAATACTGTAGTTTGTTATAGGCGTTCGTTTTATAATTATGTAGTCATTTTCAATTTAATGATCTTTGTTTTATAATTTTGCAATTGTTACAATACTTTAAATTTTTAAAAGAAAATCTTTAGTTGATAATTCTTAATTTACATGAATGTAATCTAGTTTTAAAACTTTTCTAACGTGTAGGAAATAGAATGATTAAATTAATAAAATGCCAACACACAATTCAAAAAAAAAATTTAGTTTATAAAATAGTTAAAATACTTGGCATGAAGCTTTCGGGCTCCTACGCGGTTGCCCCTCATCAACATACATACGTTTATAAACTAAAATTTTATTTTGAAATTGTGTGTTGACATTTTATTAATTTAACAATGTAGTTTTATAAATTTATATGAAATTAGGATACAACAATTACATTTAAAAAAGTAAAATATAATAATAATAATATTAATTTAAGTAATTGATCAGAATAAAGATTATTAATCACTTAAATTCTCTTCCAAGATTTTTACAATATTTCGAATTACAAAGGTAGTTGTGGCCTGAGTGAAAAATATTTTCTAATCTAATCATAATTTCTTGAATATCCTCAACTTTAAAGTGTCCTGAACTGAAGAGAGAAAAGAAAAAAATTGCGTTTTAGAAAGTTGTAATATCTAAAAGTACATGAACCTTCATTTGAGATGGTGAAGTTAGTTTTCTTTCAAATCATTGCTCGTATGACCCACAAAACAAACATGAGAAAATTCTACTTTGTGTCTCTTTAATTATTTTTAAAAGATTATTTTTTAGTGGAAATGGAAACAGAAAATTAGAAATATATCAATTAAATGTAATTGTATTTTCCTTTTTCAAGTCTATTAAATATTAGACTGCAACTAATGTCGATTAACTATTTTTTGATTTAAGAAATCGAAAAGAAAGAAAATAAATAGTATATAAAAAAAACCCTAATAACTGAACTTACAATTCTGAAATGATAAGTAAAATTCTTTTCTTTATCAAGAAAACTAAACAAGGTCCTAAAGTAAGTATCTTTTGACTATCTTTTAAAAGGTAATTTGATAATGATTAAAATTCAACCCTGAATTTAAATTGTATAGAAGAACGAAGCTATGTGACATTCAATTGAAGAAAAAACAGGAAAATCCCAGAACAACACTTTCAACATTAAAAGCTACTAATATATCAGATTTCTAAAAAAAAAATTGATAATTAATTTAAATGACATAGAAATGTAATGTTCTGCAAAAATTTATCAGGATAAAAAGCTTTACTTGAAAATTTAACAAGTATTGTAGATATAAGTCCAAAAATAGATTCTACAAATATAACTGCAAAATAATAGTGATATATTCAGATAAAAAAATTACATCCGAGCCTGTGTCTGCTTCTTCACGCGGAATAAAAACAAAAGAGTTCCTCGATTTAAACAAATCTGATATGGAATTAAAATTCTTTCATAAAAATAATAATATGAATTAATATACAAAATAATAAGCAATTGTATTGTATAATTAAATAACATAATAAATAAAAAAATATTAATAGGGATATATTATTATTTTTATTAAGTTATATGTGTAGAATAAGACTTAAAAAGGTTTCTGTTTTAAAGATTTATAGAGTTTAATGTCAAAATCACGATACGATCAAAAACTGAATTCGGAAAATTCACGAAAAATAATCTACGAAGGTGCACTATCTCTCAAGGTACCAATAGACATCTCAGACCACCTTTTGATATTAGTGAGACGATTATCATACAGTGTTGAATTTTTTGAAAGGCCATTCGATCTCAATGCTAAGCTTAACATTGATTTATGAGAAATGAGAACACCAGCGTTCTGAGAACGGGATCTTCTAAGAGTAACCTCTGGATGCTAAATAGAATTCAAGTCAGAACTATTGACTGACAAGGAGAACACATGGCCTGTATATCGCGAAAATCAATGTTCTTTTGTGAGATGACAGTACACATAAAGTACTTCAAAAATATATATGGGTTGAGGGGCTAACTCTCAAGTATTTTCGAGATATTTGACATTATTTTCAACGATTTTCGAGTTATTATCTTATTAACTTCTTGTTGGTTTCTTAAGCAAGTTTTTTCATGGTGCAGTGCGTTACTGTGTTGGTTTGGAGATGTGAGAATTGTTTCGATTCTGCGTGGGTGATAAGTGTTTTTTTAATAATTATTATTATTTATTTATTTAATTTCTTTTTATATCATTTTTTTTTAATTTCCCAGTTTGCTTTCTTTTCTCTTTAAGATATTTTTTCTTCTTTGTTTTTTCTGATTATTTTAGAAAGATTAGGTTGAAAAGTGAAATACATTAAGGAAAAAAAAATAATATTCTGCTTAATTTATTTTTTATTAGAAATATTTTTATTTATTAAATATAAAATAAGACATATACATAAATAAGAAACTTAACTATTTTTTTTATCTTGTTTTTTCTTCTTATCTATACTAATGCGGTTTTCTCGTGACATTATTTTGATATTATTAATACTCGATAAATGTCAAGAG
>JAFIDM010023220.1:0-21052 GCA_023159025.1 Thereuonema tuberculata
GAAAATTTCAAGTCTCATTTTATATTGTTGACATTGTTTATTTTAGATGTAGATTCGATTTCAGGAAGCGAGGATACTGATGTGACAGAACTTTATATTATTTTGAATTCAATGTAATAAATTTCCTGGATATCGGTCCACTCATTTTAACGTGATGCAGCTACAAATGAAAAGATCAACAGAGAAAGAAGAGATATTTTTAAAGGGGAATTGGATGAGTCCAAAAAACGTTACATGATGTGGCAGTAGATCCATCAATTTTAATTACTTATAAGCCATGAATTTTATCAAGAAGATCCTGAAACAATACATCATTGTTCGTGCAGCAGCTGTTAATTGGCGGATAGTGTTTTCTCCAAAATATTTTCATTGACGTCAAAGTGCAATTCAGGCCATCTCGTGTACCTTGTTTACGAAGAAGTCGAAAATAAATTAAATGTTATTTTAATAGAAAATAAAAAAATCATCTATATATTTCATTTATTTGAATAAGAAGTCACCAAACACAAAAATTTGTTAAAAAAGTTTAAGAAAAAAAAATATTTTAAAAATACATTATAGTAAAAAACAGGTCGATTTTTTTTTGAGCTTTTGGAATCTGTGCGTTTCCCTTGTCAATCAAATTAACAATGAGGATGTTTAGTTTTAAATAATAAATTAATAAGAGTTCTGTCCAATCGGAGTAATTTAAAAAGAGAAATAAAGATGACCAATGGCAGGAGGACGACAAGTTGAAATCGTCAATCAGGAAACTTGGTGAGGAATGATGGGTTTGTACTGGTTTTTATCGACCTGGTTTTTACTGTAATGTATTTTTAAAATATTTCTATTTCATAAACTTTTTTAACAAATTTTTGTGTGTTTGGTGACTTCTTATTCAAATAAATGTAAATTTTTAACACACGTTAAGCTTTTGTACTATATATTGCATCGGAGAGAAATATATCCCATAGGTCTTAAATAATTTAATCACGTGAACATCTACCCCCTCATCCTTACTCCTATAACTGATGCCTATGTGAATAACAATTTAACTGTAGCTCTTTTACCCACCCACCCTCTTTCCCCTACAAAATAAAAGCATTCTTAAGAGAAAGTGGTTAAAATAGTTAACAAAAAAATCCTTAAACTAAGTCTGAAGAAAAAAATACGTTTTCAGTATATAAGGAAAAGAAAAAGAAAACAGCACATGAACAAAATAGGAAATTGCCTTTCTGATTTTAGATTACGGGAAGGAAATTGGGAACGGCCGTTTCGTCCTTCTGTGGACTTATCAGCTAAATTCCCGCCTACCCTGAATCAGAAAGCCAAGATCTGGTTAGTGTAAGCCACCGCCAGCTTGGCAATGGCCCCACTAACAACAAAAAACTAGAAAATAAATTTCTGCTTCTCTCGAAGTCAGCACTAACCCTCTCCTAAGAATGATTAGGCAGAAGAGAAATAAAAAATAACAGATGGTTCAAACAAATAGTAATAAAGAAAGTTTAACGTGCTCGAATAATGAGTGAAAAATGATAAGAAAAAGAAAACAGCATATGAACAAAATAGGAAATTGCCTTTCTGATTTTAGATTACGAGAAGGAAATTGGGAACGGCCGTTTCGTCCTTCTGCGGACTCATCAGCTAAATTCCCGCCTACCCTGAATCAGAAAGGCAAGATCTGGTTAGTGTAAGCCACCGCCAGCTTGGCAGTGGCCCCCACAAACAACAAGAAACAAGAAAGCAAATTGCTGCTTCTCTCGAAGCCAGCACAAACCTTCTCCTAAGAATGATTAGGCAGAGGGGAAATAAAAAATAACAGATGGTTCAAACAAATAGTAAGAAAGAAAGTTTAAAGTGCTGGGATAATAGTTAACTTATCCTACTGATCATGAAAGAAATAAAAAATATATATTGGAAAAAAAGGGCTGCATTTATTTAGTTCCTTGCATCAATGAAGATTGTTTCTACGTTGGAAATAGTGGTCATACTTTAAAAAAGAGGTTTGGGCAGCACCGTAGTTGTATCAAAATTGGAAATATTGATGGTTCATTTATAGCCAGACACACAAATAAGAAAGGGCATATTGGAGGTTTTGAAGAATACATTGTTATCGATATGTTTAAGAACCAAATAGGTAGAGAAATTATACAATCTTTATTTATTAAAATGTTAGGCTCATGTAATTCCTTTATACCCAATAACAATATCCAATATTATTTGAATGATGATAATTTTGGTAAATTTTCTTCCTTGCATAGAAAAAGAATCAAAAATGAAATTGATAAAAAAGAAATTTAATTATTACATGATTGTCTTTTCAATCCCATTCGATTATTATTTGTTTATTTTATTTTATTTTTATTTTATTTCTTTTTTATTTTTATTTATGTTTTTAATTTCTCTTTTGGTTGATAGAGGGCTTGAGTTTGACAGGATTGGTTGAAATACTATCAATTGACTTCTATTATATTAATATTATTTCGTTGGTTAATTTTTGTATTTAAGTGGAACCTTCTAAAGAATTATTGGGCCCAAGATGAATCCCATGGGATTTGAAGGACTCCAAGCCTTGTAATTATGCTTCTATAATGGTTGTTGTGTATTCTTTTTTTTTTTTTTTAAAAAATTTATTTAGGGATAATAGATATATAAGGAAAAGAAAAAGAAAACAGCACATGAACAAAATAAGAAATTTGATTAAACCATCTGTTATTTTTTATTTCCCTTCTGCCTAATCATTCTTAGCAGAGGGTTTATGCTAGCTTCGAGAGAAGCAGCAATTTGCTTTCTTGTTTTTTGTTGTTTGCGGGGTCACTGCCAAGCCGGCGGTCGCTTACACCAACTAGGTCTTGCCTTTCTGATTCGGTTAGGGGAAGGCTGGATGATGAATTGGGCTGATGAATCCGCAGAAGGACGAAACGGCCGTTTCCAATTTCCTTCCCATAATCTAAAATCAGAAAGGCAATTTCCTATTTTGTTCATATGCTGTTTTCTTTTTCTTTTTCTTATTTACTTATTATCCCAGCACGTTAAACTTTCTATAAAAATACATTTTCATTTAAAGATATATTTATTATGACAGGACTATCTCTTTTATCTTTTTTTTTCCTCTTTTGAAATTAATAAGTCATTTATATTCTTTTGAAATCAACTGACAAATGGAAAATAAGAACAACTATTTTTATAACTAAAACAAAAAATAGGATTAAGGGCAGCACAATGAATAAATTAATTGCCTTTCTGGTTCAATTATTAGAGGGAATCGGAAACGACCGTTTCGTCCTGCTTGGGACTCATCAGCCCGATCCGCCCTCCCCGATAAGGACGAAATTATCCACGACGAAACGGCCGTTTACATATTAAAGAAGAGAGACGGCCAAAGCTTTATATTTGAAGATAATATCCAAGTGGGTTCTTGTTTGAAAATTGGAGCGAGAAAAATTCCTTAATCAACAACATGGTTCTCAATGAGAAGAATAAATTTCATGTTTCAATCATCGTAGATCAATAATAAACATCATGTTTCATGTTTTTTTTTTTCAACTTTAACGTTTGATGGAAATATGACAGTTTCATTGCATATTTTCTATCTCTTTATATTAAATATAATTACTATATCGACTACTTTTCGCTACTTTTTACAGAGCCTTTGTTGAATAAAATCTGCTATAACATGTCTCCACAAAGCAAAGAAAGTAAGTATGAACGGTAATGCTATATTTTAAAATGTTATCATTTGTCGTTTTTCTGTTCGCTTTTGAAACGAACATCTGGTGGTGTTCTTTTGTTTTCTTGTAATTGACGTCATTAAGCTTCAGTTAGGCTATTTAAGCCATAAAGGATCGCAGCTACCGAATTTTGAAATAAAATAAACTATTAATATCACAAAATAAGGACAAAAGAAGGTTTTGAAAAAAATCAAACAATTGATGACATTTGTGTGTTTTCTCTTGTATATTTATTATTTAAGAGTTGGGTTTTTCGTTGTAAACAAACTCGCTCAATACCATCTATTACTATAGCCTGTAACATATAGAAGACAAATGGGGACCACTACCTACAGAGCAGATTTCGGGTCCCCAGCGGACACAACACACAGAAGAAGACGAAAGAAACAACCATCTGTTACTGTTAAGTAGTGGTTTCTAAAAGCAAGGAAAAAGTAACATTGGATAATTCTGTGTTTAAAACGACCTGAATTAAATAAATATCGATTTCTTTCGAAATTAAAATCTTATTTTTCCTTTTATTATTTAGAATTGTTCCTTTTTTAGTTATTTAATACAGGTTTAATGAAAAATAAAAGTGCAATTCAAAGTTAGTTTCAAGTTGGAACAAATTGTTGTCTTTGTTTTAAGACCAACGAAAAATAATGGTCAGGGCTCTGAAAAGAATAAAATCACGATAATAGTTCGATATTACGATATATCAATGTTGTAGTTACAATTTAAAATAAGTCTGACAAAACAAACAAAAAATGCTGTTAAAATTATTAATAAAACTTTAAAAATACATTAGAAAAAGAAACGAAAGCTTTCGAAGTCCATGAACGGCTTCCTTGTCAATCCACGAGAGTGCCAGTCTCTCCCGGGTGACAGCTCGAGGTGCGAAATATTTTGGTTTCTTTGCGTTGTTACCATTTCGATAAATTTTTATCTTTTCTAAAAATATCAATTAAAAACAATTTTTTTGCTGGCATTAAAAATACACAAAATAAAAAAAATAGGTTTCATTTAATGGAACAGTTTCAGGATAAATTGAGTCAAGTTCATTCGTTGGGGAAAATGAACCCAAATACAGGATGACTCATAATATTTATCTCGACGAATCAGCTATTCTCATTACTTCTCTTTACGTGATATTTTAAATGAAGTCGCAATATTGATATGGTTCTTGAAACACAAATATTTTTATTGTAAAATAAGTTCTCCGAAAATTAATATTGACTCTACCCTCAGCTATAAGGCTTCCTTTACTTCATAACCCTTTGGACACAGTTAACCCTTTCTATCATAAGATTTATTTTGTTAAGTAAGGTTTAAACTGGGGTTTCGTGATGGTGGAACGATCCGCGCTGGGCAGGTTTTCTCGGGGTTCTCCCGTTTCCCCTGCACTTCTCCCATCATACTTTCTAGTCTTTCTCTCCGTCTGTCCTCATTTTCGTGGGATAGCACAATTGACCTACAGGTCGCGGTGCTTGGCTTCCCTGCCACCCACATTCACCACAATCACCCAAAGGTTTAAACTGCAACTCAGGAGGGGTAAGAAGAGACAATAGGCGTTACAATTAGTGAAGAGTCATTAATTACTCCAGGTAACTCAACGACATCTATTACTAAAAACCTGAATTATAAACTTCTAATTTATTTCCAGAATTCCGATGTTGCATTACTGTAATTCTTTTTACCAAATAAACACCTGCAATTGTGAAGCCTTTTATTTTCATTTTATAAAATGAATAATCTAAAATATGATAATTTAGTTATAAACATTAAAATAGTAGTTATTAAAATATGGTAATTAAATTTAATGAATAGAAATGATGGGGAGCTATGATTCCCTGAAACTGTAGAGGAATTGTTTTTAAATATTTTAATTTTTATTTATTTTCTTAACTAAGATTTTTAACATAAAATCTTTTTTAATTACGCATTGTGTGTCTCCAGTAATTTTTATATTTTTATAATTCTAATAAATGTTTTTGTGTTTCTAAATACAACAAATTTATTAATTACAGTTTACTATGGGGTCAATCCATATCAAACGGTCCATAAAACATTAATTTGGTTGCTTGACCATTTTTTAAAAAAATTGTTTTTTTTTACTATTGTTACCCTACACATGAGTAGTTCAAAACAGACATTTTTTTTTTTTTTTATTTGACTTCGTTTCAAAATGCGTCCATTTTTGTTTTAAGATTTCTGGCATTTTTGGCCTTTGCAGACAGTTCGGTAAATTTGATAACTCACCTAATAAAAATGATAGAAAGCTGTGGTAAAATACATTATTTTCAGCACATTTTATTCAAAATTTTTGTCATATCTTTTTTACGATATGTCTAATGCAAATAGCTGAAATTTATAACGAAACCTGATATTCGCTTTTGAACAAAAATCAAAGTTTTTTTTTGGAAGGAAGGAATGAAGTAGAAAAGCTATAAATTTTTTAGAGAAAAGATATATATCCAAAGGTTTAGCAAAAAATATTTCAGCTCTGTTATAGGCTTCCCAATTTACTTACAGCTCTTGAAAAATGCTCTTTTTCCATTTTTTTTTCAAAGTGTGATCCCCAATATCTCTGATGGGGGACCTAATAAAAATTTTATATTTACAGTATAAAGAGAGCTTTATGAGAGGTACCTGTGAAAAAAAATTTGAGTTTGATATTTGAATTAGATATATGCAACGGTATCACTTAGTTGCAAACTCTGACGTACAATCTTGTTGATACATGATCTTGAAATTGTTCTGATTTTAATGTATATAACATCTTACAATATTTTAATACGTAATAATATATTATAACATATTTTAACATTTAATAATAACATAGTGTTGTTACAGCCTAGCTTTCATTTGTCTATTTTTCACCAAATTTCCCCTGCTGTAATTTTGTTATCCATGGAATATCAAACTCAAAATTTTTTTCACTGGTACCTCTCAGAAAGCTCTCTTTATACTGTAAATATCAAATTTTTATTAGGTCCCCCACCAGAGACATTGGGGCTCAAACTTTGAAAAAAAAATGAAAAGCGAGCATTTTTCAAGAGCTGTAAAGTCTAACAGATGGAAGTTGACGATCTCGTAGTTTCGTGATTTCACGTAATTTACGCGAGAAAAGCCTCTATCCATGTCTTCTCACAAAATATTGAAATATTTAAATGAATTATAATACGGGGAAATGCATGAGACTTTTACTACATTTTAATATAGTTTTAATAAATTGAAAACAGTCAATAAACAAACAATAAATTCATTATGTAGCATTTTCCTAGTGACAGACATTGAAAATACTAAATTCCTTGAGACCTGCTGAAGAGGCTAATGGCGAGATCTCGTGTTTTCTGTAATTCTCACGCAAACGAGATCGTCAACATCCATCTGTTAGACTTTAACTAAATTAGGAAGCCGGTAATAGAGCTGAAATATTTTTTGCTAAACCTTTGGATGTACCGTATTTGCTCCAATAAACGCCGAGGCGCTTATTGTCGCCGGTCTCTAATAAGCGCCGGATTGCAGAGGGGATACGACCAAATAGTAACCAGTCTCTAACAGTAGCCGGGTCTTTGATATTTGCCTACCGGTACTACTGTAAGCGTCCGTATCTTTATAGTCATGCTTAATACTTTACGGTACATTGTCTTACAAAACGCCGCCGAAACGGTCATTTGACATTGCCTTTAAGATTCGCGCGGTGGAATACGCGAAAGAAACTTCCGGTGAGGCGGCCGCCCGTAAGATATAGCAGCGAAAGATACAGAAAGACAATGCCATTTATCTTTAACTGTCTTAGGTAGCATGTGAAATTCAAATAAAGTAGCTGTTTATAATATTAGCCGGTATTTATGTGTAAAAATATTGCGTTCTGAAGGTTTTTGTGAATGATGGCCCGCCTTTAATAGCAGCCGGTCTCTATTAAGCGCCGGGAGCCTAGGCTAGTTTTGCAAATAAACGCCTGGGGCCTCTATTGGAGCATATACGGTATATCTTTTTTCTAAAAAATTTACAGCTTTTCTATGTCAATCCTTCCTGCTAAAAAAAAAATTTACGTTCTCCTGATCTGAATCCCTGTGATTTCTGGTGATGGATCATTTAAAGCATAACGTTTATCGTAGAAAAATTGTAGATTTGTCAGACTTAAAGGACTTACGCTACTGTGCAATGCATCACGGGATATCTGTTGCAGCTGAACACATTGTTCATCGCAAGCAAATTTTATAACTTAACGATGGGGAAAAATATCTCTTGCATCGCTAAACAGTCTGTGCAGAAGGTATGTCCCGTACGAAACGAATACAAGCTTTTTGGTTGTGTTTCGGTTGATTATTGTTTATTTTGTTTTTATTTGTTGTTTTTTCGTGTATTTTGCTGTACAGCGCTCCCTAGGGGAACTTTCTTTCACTATTTTTTTTTTTTTTGCACAATCCTTTTTCGCATCCTCTGAAATCTTGGTGTCAAATGCTTATTAGTTACAGTCAAAAGTGCTCTGATTAGGCCAAGTTTAAATTACGATCACCTTGTGTATTAAAGGGTTTATAGAAGAGTTTTAGCCGAACAGTAGGAGGCGTATATCACTATTTCTTTGATTAAGGGTTGGTTTTCTTTAATTGTTATTAAAATAGGAATTACTATTATTACAATAAGGACCGGGTAGCCGAGTGGGTAAGAACGCTTGGATGAGGTAGCGGGTTCTATCATCCGCCTCCTCCAAACGGTTTCTAGGCCTACTCATCCCTCTTTCGAATGGGTACCAGGTTTCTTTCCCGGGAGTTAAAGGCGGTCGGACGTCGGGCTGACTGACCATCCGACCTCAAGCGTAGTCCCGTTGGTCAAGAAACGCCAGAGCCTTACATCCCGTAGCCCAAGGGCCAGCAAGGCCTGTTTTGGGGCCTCTTTAACTTTAACTTTTAATCATTACAATTAGTACTAGTTCAGTACTGATTATAATTCTCCTATATCATAAATTCTTATAATACTGTCTTCGGATTCTTTTACAATTTCTTACGTGGCTACATTAAGTGAGATTAATATATTAATTATTTTCATACGTTTAATCATTTATATGAAAATATGAGCTATGGATTTGAAAAACAAAGAGTTTTCAAATTTCTAAATGAAATTTTGTTATTTTATTAAGACGGAATTGGTTCTTTTACAAAATAATTAACACAATTAATTCCCCTCATGTGACGTGACCATCATCTCCATTATTTTTAGTGGTCTTAGAGCATTGCATGAACCGCCATTCAAACGCCCAAGACCAACTAAAGATACAGGTCACAACGCAGAAAAGAAAATAAATATTCCTATGGCGTTATGGTAACGCTGTATAACAGGTAATTTTAAGCAAGTTATTATTGTACAATAATAGAGTTATTATTTTTAGTGCTGTATTATATTGATGTAGTATGTTACAGAATTATTATCGTGATGTTACTCTTTTTAGAGCCTTGACCAGTATTTTTCGTTGGCCTTACAATAAAGACAACTTGAAACAAACTTTGAATTGCACTTTTATTTTTTATTAAACCTCTATTAAATAACTAAAAAAGAATAATTCTAATAATTTACTTTTAATTTTGAAATATATAGATATTTATTTAATTTAGGTCATTTTAAACCCAGAATTTTCCAATATTACTTTTTCCTTGCTTTTAAAAACCTGTAATTGAGAGCAACAGATTTAACGAGTTTGTTAACAACGAAAATCGATCTTTAAAATGGTAAATGTATAACAAAAAAACACATAAATATCATAACTTGGTTTATTTTTTTGTCGATATTTCTAATAATTTTTTTTATTTCAAACTATGGCAGCTGTTATCCTTTATGGCTAAAACCCTTTCAAAACTAAATGGAATTATCAGTTTTATCGCTACTATATATTTTTAATAACTTTATACAAAAGTCAAAGATAAAAAAGATGAATAAAAATTATACAATTTGTTTTTATATAATTCCTTACCAAACGTTACTTTTTACAATTACATTTTATCTATTTCTTTCCAATTGATGTTTAATGAGGCAATTCATTTCTTATTTTCGAAATATATTTGGGCTTTTACTTAATTAAATTGTTTTAATCGAAGATAATGGCATAGTTCTAATAAAGGGTGAGACCAAGTTGTTTACTAATTGACATCCTAGTGCAGCTGTTTCACGCTTATATGGCGATCATCAGCCAGGAGCACAACGAAGTACACAACCAGGTCTCGATACACGGGCCTATAGGAGAAAATTTAACTTCTGCGGGCTCTACATTGGTTCCGACGTTTTGTCATATAGGCCCGTGTGCCGAGACCTGCTTGTGTATTGATGACTGCTCCTGGCTGATGATCGCCATAGCGTGAAACAGCTGTACTAGGATGTCATTTTGTACATAACTTGGTCTCATCCATTAATATTATTAATAATATTTATCTGCGCTTTCTGATTTTTATGTGCTAAAAAAATCGTAGCGGCCAAGTGTAGCGTGCACATGAATTTTCTCTCCTTTTTCCTTTCGGCGAGTTTTCATTGTTTGTTCTAACCTTCGCGGGCTCCACGTTGGGTCCGCCATAATGACGTAGTTGTTTGTTTAATGTTTCTCTAAACTGTTGAAACAAGGTGGTCATCTCATCATTAAATTTGCTAGTCTGTTCTCAACAACAGTATTTTGTATAATTTCTGGGAACAAGTAATATGGCAACAGTTTATATGTAAATATTTTTACACATCATCTATTTGTATTTTGTAGAAATTATTTATCTATAGTATTTTATTCGTTTTAATCGTTAGCCGTTATTTATTTTAAATCATTCGTTTTCTAAATCCTAATTACTAATGTTCTGTTTATTTTTAAGTGCTTTTCCGTTGCAGCCGTTGAGTCAAGTATGTCGTTATCCAATCATTCTGTATAGTTTTGATTAATCTTCCAATCAAATTCTTCTACTTAAATACTATAAAAGCCCACGTTTTTCATGTAATAAATTAATTCAGTTCAGTTCAGTCCATATCAACGACTCTCCCACAAACGCCATTACAATATTTAATTTGGAATAAGATTATGTTGATCTTTCTTTCTCCTTGATCTACTTTGCTTTTCATAACCATAATAAAAGCTGTATTTCGTTTTCAAGTCCTAACTGTTTTAATTTCAGATTATGAGAATTATTATTATTATTATTATTAATACTTGAGGTGAATGTGGGCGGCAGGAAAACCAAGCACTGCGACCTGAAAGAAATACTGTGCCAACCCACGGAAGGGAGGAGAGACGGAGAGAAAGACTGAGAAAGTACGGTGGGGGACTCGCCGCAGGGGAAACGGGAGAACCCCGAGAAAACTTGCCCAGCGCGGATCGTCCACTATCACGAACTCCACATGAGAACCGAACCTCGGAACTCAGAGGTGAGAGTCCAGATCAGGAGTAAGTCATGTTAATTATTTTAATTTTCTCTTTATTTTGGATTCATTTCATTTTTTTCAGTTTCTAAGAATTGTGAATTCAATCCAGAGCTCAAATATGGAAGCTACCGGTTTGGTATAATCTGTTGAGCATTTAATATCTTTAGCTTACTTTCTTATTTTTTTCCACATTTCCCCAGTCATTGTCGAGAAACTATTCCTGACAATGTGAGAGGCCCTGTGATGAAATCCTTTAAAGGTTAAAATATACAGTTATAGTATTTTTCAAAAAGGAAGGGTTTGCCATATATGGTCATTACGCAGCGATCGATTTTTTCTGGAACAAACATCACCAATCATGACGTCATCAACTTCAACTCCGAGCAGTCAGTCCAGGATGGCGTCATTTTGTGATCACATAAGCGTCACCAAGAAAGGACAAACTTTGCATAGCCAAGCAAGGGGAATAGTGTGGAACGTGTATAATTATTTCAAAGTTAATTATTATAGTAGAACCTCATTATAACGGACCATATTATAACGGACGTCGCTTATAATTAATAATAATAATTAATAATTTATTTGCCTTACAAAAGTTTGATAATACATAATAGATATGAGTGGGACGTCCCTATGCCTTAAGGGTAGTCCCGTCGAGAAGGCAGGCAGGCAGGGAGTCAATCACAGGCAAGAAAAAATAAAATAAAATAAAATACAAAAAGCATTACTGGTTACATATAATGGAGAAAACAAAACAGAGCATAACACAAAAACATTGAAACAAATAAATATAATGGGGATAAAAGGAACAGTTAATCTGTAATAAAAATGTGAAAAAGAATTACACAATTGTGGAGTTTAGATCTGGTGATATATACAATCTTCGTAAAATAAGATAATGAAATATCTATTATAACGGGCAGTTTTAAAAAAAATTGAAATAATAAAACAGGATACAAATGAAAATGTGTTTGCATATTATGAACATTTACGGCAACTCCGTCAGTTATTTACTGAAAAAATAAACAGCAAAGAAACCCAGCAAAAAATAAGTTATTTTTTCAAACCAATGAATGTAAGCAATCAACATGAATCAGGACCTTCTTGTTCTAAAGATTAATGCAATATATACGTGCAAATCTTTTTCAATTCAACCTAGTATGTTGAAGGCTGTATTTTATTTGATGTACAATAAACACTTTTTATAGTTAACTATTGTACTTTCATTGATGTACACCCTGCTGCATTACATCGCTATAAGAATTATTTGTTATAAACCGGACTTTCATTAAAACGGACAATCTTCAGCCCCTATTAGTCCGTTGTAATGAGGTTCTACTGTATTATATATTCGTAACTGTTGAAAATACAAAAACCAGAATGTTTTCATAATGTTTATAAAATTCAGTTACGGATTGTAGCAATAGATGGCGCTGTTACGTCCTGGAAACATCAATCTATAAGGAAATTACGTCATCAAAAGCTCTTCTTTCATAAACGGAACTATAGGAATTCATCAGCCACAAACCATAAGACATTACATCAGTTAATCAATGTCTTTCAATTTTCAAAAGAGGTTCTACCAATAAAAATTTAAATCAGTTGATGATTCTATTCTGAGATCTAAACTAATTCTTCAAGACATCTATCTGCAGGGAACCTTCTATCGACATACCTGCCCATTTTGTTCAAACGGTTCTAAATTTGAAATCTACTAATGAAATAACAGTAAACTACGTAATGGACAAATACAAAAATGAAATTGTTACCCCCCAAAAAATGTAAATTCGATTACTAGCATTTTTAATCATATTATATATCAAAGGTTAAGTTATATCAAATAAAATTATATCAAAGGTTAAAAATATTATTACAAATTACAAATATTATTCTGTCTTGTTGCTCGAGTATCACTGGGAGCCTATGCCTCCCGCGAACCCACGGGCCTGTACGGCCTGTTGCAATACAGTTTAACCATTTTTAATCTTCTGTCTATTATGAAAACGAAAAGGTTCAATCCTATCAAAAAATATTACAAATACGAATCAAAATTAGAAAATTGTCATAATGGAATTAATGAAATTTGGAGGAATTTAATTAACATCTCATCTCATAAAAAAAAACAAAAAACAAAAAAAATTTTTAAATATAATTTTGTCAAATGATTTATTATCAGATTTTAAACTCTCGATTAAGTTTTGGATGTTTATTAAAGAATTGTTTCTTTAATTTAATAATTCTATAAATCTTATAGGATACTAATATATAAAGCTGAAGAGTATGTCTGTTTGAACGCGCTAATCTCAGGAACTACCTGTCCGATTTGAAAAATTCTTTTTGTGTTAGATAGCCCGTTTATTGAGGAAGGTTAGAGGCTATATAACATCACGCTAAGACCAATAGGAGCGGAGCAGTAAACATAAACGTCAACCAACGAGTCGGCGACGGAGCGGCTTCGCCGCACGATGAGAACCGAACATTACCGAGAAGGTTCGGGTGATACCGGGGCACAGTTCGTCTGTAAATAAAACTGTTAGTAACCTCTAATAAGAAATCATTCTAAATATATATAGGTTTTTTGTTTTCTTTTTTTAATGAAACAAGTTGACATTAATATACTTTCATTTACTTAATATATGGAATTTTTATTCTTTTGGTTTCGTTGTATTACTGAAAAAAAAAGGGAAATAAAAATTCTTCTATAATGATGTTATTACTACTTATTACTTCCGTGAGTTTCTTTTGTATTCTAATCGAATGGCAATAATTTATATATTAAGAGACGTAAGTGAATCTAGTAACATTGGTATTCTTAGATATAATATTATACGTATATACTTAAGATTTATGTATGGTACGATGATCTAAATCGGCGATTTCAGAATCTTACTATCTTGGTATCACCGTGAGGGCCACGAAATGTGGATAGTCTAACTGATGCTCAATGACGTCAATTACAAGGAAACAAAAGAACACCAACAGATGTTTGCTTCAAAAGCGAACTGAAAAACGACAAATGATAGCATTTTAAAATATAGCATTATCGTCAATAGTTTGTTGGTTAAAAAAAGTGTAGTCATCATGTGTATATACAGATTTTATTCAGCAAAAACATCAGCAAAGTATCTATAAAAACCTGCGAAAAATAAACTCTATATAGTAATTATCTTTAATATAAAAAGATAAAATAAATGCAATGAAACTGTCATATTTCCATCAAACGTTAAAAGTTGAAATATCCCACTACAGGTTGACGTTGCTCTCGGGGTCGTGGGAATTGAGATTCATGGCGTTTCGCGACCAAGAGGTTTAGGTTGAAGTCGTGTAGTCAGCACAACCCATTTTTAATCCCGCGGAAAAAAAAAAACCCGGTACCATTCATCATAGGGCTGGGTGGACCCTTGGATTCGTCTGGTTGAGAATTCTATTCGACAAAAATAAATAAAAAAAAAATTAAAGTAAAACTTGTTTCATATTTAATATTTAGAATGGTTTCTAATCAGATAATCAATAAGAGCATTATTACAAGTTTATAGAAGTATTAAATATTACTTGAAAACACCAACAAATGATTAATAATTTTATTCAGAAACAAGTCAATAGCATTACTGAAATTTAATTTTGTTCCTAAAACTTTGATGAATAGTCTTAACATTTAAAAAAGATTATAAATCATTTCAAAGAATTTCAATTTTATTTCTGAAATGAAATATTAATTAAGGTCTTCTAAATTACATTGATTAAAAGGGTGGATCTAGTGTTATAAAAGTGTAGTAGTGACATCTCCAAACAGCTGTTTCTCGATATCTTGCCGATCTTCAATGGAGAGTAGTCACTATAAAACTCCTAGGTCCAATTACGATGGTTAATATAAAGATAGGAAGGGAAAAGGATGGTACCTCCAAGAATAAAACTAAAAACAAGAAATACACAATAATAATAAAAGAATTGAAATTCGTGTGCCAGTCTCCGCTGGCCTCAATGAATTTTCTACAGGATCAGTTAAATAAAAAACGCCTAAAAAATGCTTAAACATATTAAAAGTTAGTATTAGAATAGAATGGGACCTTCAAGTATAAATTAAAAACCAAGAAATACAGAATGAAAATAAAAGAATAATGTGCTTAAGGATTTTTTAGGCGTTTTTTATTTAACTGATGCCTATAGAAAATTCATTGCGGCATGCGGAGACTGGCACAGGAGGTTCTATTCTTTTATTTTTATTGTGTATTTCTTGTTTTTTAATTTATACTTGGAGGTCCCATTCTTTTTCCTTCCTATTCTAAGTTATATTCATTCCTTTTATGCTTAAGGAATTTCATTTGAGGCCAGCGTAGACTAAATTTTTGCTATTTTTATTTTTAATGTGTCTTTTTTATTTTTATTTTTAATTTGTGGAGGTGCCACGTTCTTCTTCACCATTTCCTGTATGATAATTTTCTATTTTTGGTTGTTGTTCTGTAATAGCTTCCATATTTGATCTCCGGATTAAATTCACAGTTTTTAGAAACTAGAAATCAGTAATAAAAGATTATAAATAAATCCAAAATAAAATAAATTAAAATGACTAACATGACTTCATGATCTATTTTTATAAATCCACAACATACTCACGTAAATAAATGCGATAAAACATACATTTATTCAAAGAAATTTTCGAAGAGATATAACACGTCTCTTCTTCTTCAGCTTAAAATGAAATTGTAACGAAATAAAAAAGAATTTAAATAACAATTAAGGAAGACTATGTGAATATAATATTACATCGATTGTTAAAAAACAATTGCTATTAAAACAATTACAATAATTTAAGAGTAGTACAAGTCATTAACGATTAAATACATCTAATTTTCCTTTGTTTTTACAACTTTCACAATTTTTATTGACTATTTCCTTAGCCATTCTTGTTATCCTTTCATTCACTTGAATCCCATCATTTCTATTTAAATTACTACTTTTTGTGACTTCATGATCTCAGTATTGAAATTAAAAGAGTTTTAAGGATTTATAAAATGCAAGAAAAGTCTCAGATGGCTATGAAAAGGGAAAAAAAGCACCACCAACAACAAAATCTTAATTCCAAATTAAAAAGTTGTTTTAAAAAATTGTACTAAACGCGTTTTTGGAAACAGACTAGCAATTCAATGACGGAATGACTTTCAGTATTTTAGAGAAATATTAAGCAAGCATATAACTACAACGACAACAAAAATAACTAAAATAAACATCAATTGGAAAAAAAAAATTGGTAAAAGAAACCTTTAGTAAGGAATTGGAAAAGCTTGCATATTTTAAGCGACCCATTTGAGAGCTAATGTGACAGCACCCAAATTCGGTAGCTATTGCATCTGTAACAACTCCCGAACGGAAGTTAGGATCGACAAACGGACTTCACCATCGTGTTCAAAGGCCCAAAAATTGTACGAATGGGGTATTTTCAGGGGCCAACGCCTCCCTTGTTTAGATATTTGGCATTGTTTTCAATGGATTTTCGCTAATAGCTTAAATATTAGAAGTGCAACCATCTTATTTCCTTTTTCAGCTATAGGTTGATGATTCAGGTCTCGGATTCAGGTCTCGGCTTTCGGAGTCATACAAAATTATATTCACTTGTTTATTTAAGCTTTTTATATTATTTTATATAAAATTCTTCTGATGGCAGGGTCGAAGGTGCCGGGTTCAATCCCCGACGGAAGTCAAGGTTTTTTTTTTTAACGCTGAATTCTCCTCCTTACCGATCCTAGGGTCCACCCAGCTCTCTCATGAACTGATACCTCCGTTTTTTGCTGAGGATTAAAGGTGGGTGGGCGTGGTGCTGACCACCCCACTTCAAACATAGTTCTCCTGCTTTCTCTCCCGTTCATCGAGAAAAGATCTCCAACAAATTTGACAGTTTCGTTCATAGTGAAATTATTCTAATCTTTATTATTAAATATAATATAATACACAGATTATTTCGCAGTTTCTGTGCAGTCCTTGTTGCTGCGTTTGTGGAATGATATATAGACACATCTGACCCATTTTTTTTAACTAAACAAAGGAAGCAATGACGGCATTGCTGTAGTTTGATTTGTAGTTTGCATCATTTGTTGTTTTTCAGTTTCAAACTGACAACTGTTGCTGTTCTCTTCTTTCCTTGTCATTAAGCGAGCCTCAGTGGAACTACGCATTTTCTCGTGCGACGACAATTACAGGATTACAGAATAATTGTCTATTAAAGAGTTAAAACTTTACTTCTATTTTAATGATGTAAATCGACGATTACAGAATCTAATCTAAGCTGGTCGAGGCGCACGCATCAAAACCTAATTTCACTAGGTAGCGCTCCTAGTCGCTTGGCGATGTCGCTAAGACGTTGGCCTCTCACCTCTGAGTACCGAGGTTCGGTTCTCATGTAAGTTTCGTTGATGGTGGTGATCCGCGCTGGGCAGGTTTTCCCGGGGTTCTCCCGTTTCCACTTCATTTCTCCCACCATCCTTTCTCAGTCTTTCTCTGCGTCTGTCCTTCTTCCCGTGGGATAGTACAAAAGATCTTTCAGGTCGATGTGCTCGGCAGTCATGCCACCCACATTCACAAGTAACCTAATCTAATCTTCACTAACCTTAATTATAAGAACAGAAAAAGCGAACAGAAAAACGACGAATGATTATTTTATTCACATAAAAAAGAATTGTTGTCGCAAATTTGCAGATTTTATTCAGCATCTACAAAGTCTCTATAGAAAGCAGCGAAAAATGAACGCTTTATAGTATAATGTAAAAAGATAGAATAATATAAAAATATAAAATATAATTTAATACAAATATCATGTAAAAATATAGGAATATAAATTAATATAAAAAGACAGAATTATTTCAATAATTTAATTGGAATAAAACTGTCACTTTGCTGGTGAAGACTTGAAATAATCCCACAACACGTTTACACGTCCTTAGGGTTGTGCGAAGTAAGGCTTTTCCCAATTGAACTCATTTCGGTAGCTACTGCCTTCGTCCTGTCCGTCCGTCCGTGTATGACCATCACTAACAATTCCCGAATCGACAAACTGATTTCACCATCGTGTTCAGTTGCCCAGACAACAATGGTATAGGGAATTTTTAGGGGACAATGCCCCCCCCCCCCCCCCCATGTTCGAGATATTTGGCATTTTTTTCATTGGATTCCCTCTATTAGCGTAAATGTTACAAATGCAATCATTTTTATTCAGTTGTCAGCTATATCCTGATGCTTAACGTCTCGGACTCATGTTCTGAAGGTTGTTGGTTCGAATCTGCATATTTACTATTTTTTTTTTCTTATAATTTTTTTTTTCCTCAATGTCTATATGAGTTTTTTTTTTTTATTTTCCTAATTTTTGTTTTATTTTTCCTTACGTTATTGTACTTCCTTTTTTTATTATTATTTTTAATTTTTTTGTATTATTATGGGTCGCCCTTAAATTTATGCTACAGCACAAAATTCACTTCTAACTTCTTCACTTCTTCTTATTAATTCAAACAACGACATGCTGTTTCTTTAATGTTTCTCTGCAATAATGAAACAAAGACATTCCATCATTTAATTTAGTAATTTCGCTATTTGGGTAATTAATAATAATAATAAATTTGAATAATAATTAAAGATTTTAGCAGAAACCCTACTGAATAACAGAGTGAATGAGCAATGAACACGAACGAGATAGGCAATTAAAATACTTGTATTTAATTAGGTATCTTTTAAAATTTCTGAAGCAATATATATATCGGAGATAATTAATAACTCCTTAATATCTCAAAAGTCAATCACTTCAGTATCGCAGTTATCTTCCATTAGTCAGATTCACACACGAATAGATCCGCCACACTTTTGCACTATTAAATATACCACACATGGGTTTACTTCAATTCTGCTTTCAGTTAATTAATTATTCACTCAATATAATAGTTTCACTGTAGCACACAATATTTAAATAACACTACTAAATATTTCTCTATCAATTCTTTCACACTTAATTACTTCATAATTAATACTCTATCCTAATCACTTGCATGAAATATAAATCACAGTTACACTGTCTTTAATAATAGTTACTACGATATAACTTATGTACTTTATCACTCTATGTTAATTACTAATACTTATTTCACGTCTAATAGCTTTTATATCACTTTATGTGAATTAATAGTTGGCTCACACATTGATTAATGACTTCATTGCATGAATCACGCTTTGCTTCTATCTTCATTAATTATCTCTACGGCCCATCCAAAATACTAGTAAATAACAGTTCACTACTTACAGGTTTGAAGACGCAAGAAGACTTCTTCTTTATGTTGCACTGTAACACAATTAAATTCACTTTACTCTGTTGAATTCACCAACACAATATTGAAGCACACTTGTATCCATTTTTCACTATTCGAACATGGCGGGATCCTTTCTCGTCATGTGATGGCTTCTTACTCAACTTCGAATCACGTTGTCGTCCTATTCTTCGGAACACAATTCGTAATTAACTTATTCCAAATTTTCCGGTTTATACTTCCACGGAAACTTAACTTATAGTTTATTCACTATTCCACTTGAATATCTAACGGTATTTATTACCTTTGCATAATAGAAAATACAGTTCATAAATTCTCTTACTTCGAGAATGATTAATCTGGTTTTGCAGTTCTCAGCTCGGAGCGTTCCACTCCTTCTCGAGGGTTCAGGTTAGCTTCTCTCTTGAATTCATAGTTCTGGCAATAATGCTGCAAATAGAATACTTTCAATTCACTCGATTACTTATCATATAGGGCCAAATAGTTTCACTATATCTTCCAATAAATATCAGCTTCCTAATCTTCGGAATTTTCTATTTCACGGAACCGTTTTCATAATTCTTCAACTTAATATGAACTTGCGTCTTATACGCTCCACATTGTCCGGTTACCTTCGATAGAATCTTTTCTTCTATATGAATCTCTCCGTTTGATTAATGCTGCTACGTAATATTCGCCTTTCGTAAATTACCTTCGTCTTATTCACTCTCAAGACTTTCATCCTGCCGGCTTTCCCTTAGAACGGACTAGTTCATTTGACTTCAGCATTACTTCTCGCTGCTATTCTTTTCACAATAGTTTAATCTGATTTGAATTAAACTTTTACTTCCTTGGAAATCCATATCTTCCAAATTAATATGCTTTAGGCACAGCATTGTCTCTCGAACCGGCACAGTAATTACTCACATCTGCTACCTGTAACCAACAGCTTCCAACTCTAACGAACGTCTGACACTTTCTGACGTCACTGATCCATTCTTCTATTACGTCATTCAATCTCAATATTTAAATTTTTTCGGATCAGTCTCATTACAAAATAAATAAAAATAAAAATTGTTTCAAGCAATATTCTTTATAAGCCACTACAAATCAAAGTCATTAAATTATTCAACTTTAATAATTTAATCACAGCAAATTTCTTATCAGCAGCTTACAAATTCTCAGAAAAATTTAAATTGCCATTAAGGTTATGTTTATGTTTTGAGGTAGTTTGCTTTTTGTCACCATAATAAGACATTTATTTCATTTCCATCTCATTTAATTTCAGACTTTAGGTTATGAGTAATTCATGTTTATAATTTTAATTTTCTTTTCTTTCTATTCATTTGTAAACGTTTATTACTGATTTTCTAGTTCCTAAGAATCCTGGGCTAAATAAAGAAGCAACTGGTTCCCGATAATCTGTTGAAAATTTAATGCTTTTCGCTTATTCTATTTTGCTCAGTTGCCAGTCATTATCGAGAAACTATTACTGACAATATATTATATTATTACAATGTTTAACAATTTAAAACATTTAAATAATCTAAATTGATAAAGAATGTTAAACAAAGAAAATTTAACAATGGATGAGACCAAATTATTTACAAGTGACATCCTGGAACAGTTTGGTCTAATCCATTGTTATTATTAATAATTCAAACGCGCAGTTTGAATTTTAGT